>CAUYPK010115677.1:0-32359 GCA_963574355.1 Loris lydekkerianus | reverse complement strand
TTTCTGCTATATGATTCTATTTATCTGCATTTTAATATCTCAGGTATACCTAGAACGTTTCTTCTTGACACTGTTCATTTTGAATATTTGCTTCAGAAGATTGTACTGAGACATAACCTGCAAATACCTTCTCCCATTCTGTGGGCTGTTTGCTTGAGTTTAACTCATTCTTGAGCTGATATTTGAAAGAAGTAGGAATTCTCAAAGCCCCTGCAGTGTTTAAGGGCATCCCAGGCAACGGAAATAACACACACAAAGACTTGGAGGTGGGAGAGAACACGAACCTCTGGGGATAGTTTAGTGTGGTTTAGTGTGGTTGCAAGGGGATGTTCTATGCTTTCCAATATGGCAGACACTTGGTCACATGTAAGCTATTGAGCACTTGAAATGTGGCCAGTCCATTTAAGGAACTGAACTTTAAACCTTATTTAATTTTAATTAACTTAATTTAAAATTAAACAGTAACATGTTGGCTATAATGAAAACGGTAGACAAGTATTGGCAGGGGTATGGAGAAACTAAAACTCTCGTTCAGTGCTGGTGGGAATACAAAATTGGGCATCCACTTTGAAAAACAATTTGGCAGTTCCTCCAAAAGTCAAATATAGATATGATTCAGAAATTCCACTACTAGGTATATACCCAGGAGACTTGAAAACATATGTTCACACAGAAACTTATATACAAATGTTCACAGCAGCATTATTCATAATAGCTAAAAAATGGAACAATCTAAATGCCCATGAAGTACTCAGTATAATTGCATTCAAAATTTAATGTATCTATGCAAAAGAATTTAAAAGGAAATGGAGTACTTATACATGTTACAACATGGATGAACCATAAAAAATTATGCTAAGTGAAAGAAAACAGACATAAAACACCACATATTATGTGATTCTATTTCTAGGAAATGTCTACACACATTGACAGAGACAGGAAATAGATTAGTAATCACAGGGAGTTTTGGGGGAAAGGAATAGGTACAGGGCTTCTTTTTGGGATAATGAAAATGTTGTGGAAGTAGATAGCAGTGATGGTTCCACAACCTTGTGAATATAGCGATACAAAAAACCATATAAGTGTACATTTTAAAAGAATGTGTTTTATGCTATATAATTATATTTCAATTTGAAAAATAGTCACATGTGACTAGAGGCCACTGTACTGGACAGCACAGGTTTAGATCAACCCTGGCAATTCCCTTCCTCTTGTCAGTGAACAAGGACTCAATTTCAGACAATGAAACATACGGGAGAGAGTTTCTGCCTTCCTCCTGGGAAAGACTTCCTCTCTTTTAAGAAGACATAGAAAGACATTATTTCCTACATTTCCTGCAATGTACTGGGCAGGAACTTCTGATGCTGTCTTGAGTCCATGGGGAGAGCAGGTGAACGTACAAGGCATATGTATTGAGGATGGCAGAGTGGGCAGATGGAAAACATGTACATTTATGATGGTAGTGTTGATCCTGAATTATATTATAATTGAATTCTTCTCTCTTCCTCTACTAGACATACATTTGCATGAGATTATAAATTGTCTCATTGTTTAAGCCATTTTGAGTCAATTACTTGTGGCTGAAAACATCTTAAGTGATAACAGTTGCATTCCCTCGCATCTCTGCCTGTCATTACCATTCTTTTCTTCCTGCTCCTCATTATCCTAAAGTTTTGGAATTTCCCAGGGTGCTGCTTTATGTTGGGTGGAGACACCATTCAGTGTAGTTACAAGAATTTTCAAGACTGTGCTTGGCTGCTAGGTGTGGAGGATTTCTCCTTAATGGGCTTCTTTCTCCTTCTCAAGTAACTGCTGGAGAGAACCAACGTTCTATTAATAAGCAGCATTTTCACAGCACTTTATAGCTCTCAAAGGTCTAGCACACCCTTTATTTCATTTAATGTCCACCACAACCCAGAAAGATGGTCAGAGCTTGGACACTTACTGTGTTTCAAGCACAAGGAAGATGAGGTTTTGATCAAAGTGACTTGCCCCATGCCATCTAGGAGGTCGTGGAGAGGCAGAAAGTCAGACCCAGGTCTTTGGACTTCTGTTCTAGTACCTCTAAACATGGCGGCCTCCTTGGAGCGGACACCAAGTGAGGGTGTCAGGTTTTCATTTATTTCTCTATCCTTTCCAGTGCGAGGGCCAGGAAAGGAATCTGCAGTCATGATTTAGAAGATGTACTGGCTTTTCCACCTTCCTTCCTGCCTGCCACTAACAATTCCATGACCAGTGGGGACTGGTGTTGGGCTCAGCCAGACAGAGACATCTGGATGTTCACACACCAGAAGGCAGGCTTGCAGACCTGAGTGTCCACCTTCTGGGGTTGTAGAAATCTTGCCTCTTGGCCTCTAAACATGTGGCAATAGAGTGAATGGTGTCCAAGCCCAACGTAGCTAGGTGGATTTGGATACTTCCAAGAATGTCTGTAGCATTTGAAAGGCAGAGGGATAAGTTCAATCAGGCTGGTTCATGGTAGCTCATTAACCTACATGAGCAGTGGGTCAACTCTAAGGAAACAGTAATTCCAGTTGGGTTCCCACAGTAACTCTGATTCTCAAATGAAACCAGGAAAGCATCTGGTGGAATGAGCTGCCTGCTCACTTCTGCTCTCTTGACTCAAATATCTTTAAGTCTTATTTCTACCCCAAAGAGTCCAGTAACCAGAGATGGCTTTATTGGCTCTTACTGAGAAAATGCCAAATACCAGATGTCTCCCAGCTCAAGTTCTTCCTCAGAGAATGTGGCACCCGATATCAGGAGAACATCAGCTCCAGGCTTCATTATCATCCTCCTCCTCCTCATCTCCATCGTTAACACCATCTCCATCAGCCTGATCAGCAACCAGGATATCAGGACCTGACATTCATCAAGCCCCTGTGTGCTAGGTGTGCTGCTAGGTACTTTACAAACCTCATCTCATTTACTTCTCACAACAGCCTCATGAAAGAGGTTCTGATCTGATCTCCACTTTACAGAGGAGGAAACTGAGGCACAGAACATAGCCTGCCTGCCACGTATTTACACAGAGACCAGGAATCGATCCCAGGCGTCTCTGAGCCTGAGTTTAATGTGCTCCTCTGGGTGGAAGCCAAAGCATTCACCCACTGATCAATTGATCAATCGATAAGCTCCAATTCCAAGCCCTGTACAATGACATCTCACATCTCTAACACCCATGATCAGCAATGGGAATGTTAGAGAAAAATAGGCTTTTTTCTGCAGGGCAGCATGGAAAACAGGGACTACTCACATCCACTAAGAAGGATGATTGGGAGGGGTGAAGGAGATAATTGAGAATCCAAGGAGGACTGTCCAAATCGATGCTGGACAGTGAGTTAGTGAGGATGGGCTCTGCTCTCCCAGGAGGGAGGGAGAGAACTCAAGCGGGGCTCCCCTTCTTGCGGCATGTGTGGAGTGTGTGGCTTCCTCTCCAGCAGGAGGAGCTGTGTCCAAGCCCAACTTTCTGTGGGCCTTTCCCAGACAACTGCAGAATCCCTCACGCCAGTCTGTGTTTCTGCATCGTCAAGGTGGCTCCCACTCTTTTTTTTTAAATTTCAAATTAATATGAGGGTACTAATTTTTAGGTTACATTGTTCTCATTTCCAAGGTAAAGTTCAAGTTGTAAAAGAGCCCCTCACTCAGGGGGCTTGCTGAACACATTAGGTGAGATCCTGCCTCCTGCACTCCCTCCTCCTGCCAGTCATCCTCTTCCCTACCCCTCCCCTAACCCTCCTCACCCTGCCCCCTTGCTAGACCAAATTTGTGTTTTACTGTTTGTATGAGCATGTAATGGTTTATATATTGGTTTCATATTAGTATTGAGTACATTGAATATTTATTTTTCCATTCTTGAGAAACTTTATTGAGAAGAACGTGTTTCAACTCCATCCAGGTAACCATGAAAGATGTAAAGTCTCTGACTCTTATCCTATGAGAAGGGAAGGTGGTTATCAGCGTGAGTTCTCTCCCCACACATGTTCCTACAGAGGGGTGAGCTGAGTACACTGGCCTTGGCACACCTCTCACTAGCATGATAGGATGGGCCATCTTGTTCTCTCCATCTGGATCTTGGTCTCTCAATCTCCAATAAAACTATCCTGTGTGACACTGGGGATTCATCACATGCCCCTGAACCCAACAGTTGACAACCACAGAGGGCTGCATCTTACTGACAATGATGTAGTTAATGTTCTTTAGCACAGTGCTGGGCACCACGAGCCCTCAATGGGTGCCAATTGTCAAGGCATCACAGAGATCATGATTGTCATCTCCACTGTGACTGTGGCCATCACCTCCCTGTCTCAGCCAAGCATTGCACATGCCCTGTCCTCCACCCCTCTGCCTTGGGGATGCCTGTAGTTTTCAAAAGGGGCAGGGGCACTTTAAGAAACCAGCACTCATGCTTCAGTGCAGCATCAAAGAAATGTCAGAGGCTGAGTCCACTCCAGAATATAATGTGTCCTGTCAATCAGCCCTCAGAACGAAGACCTGCAAGGTCCACTGACAGAGGCCTGAGAAGATTTATTTTGTCTCACTTAATTGCCCTTTTTGCTTTGTAAACATAAAGGTTGCAGCTTATGGTCTGACAGCTAGAGTAGCCTTTCCCTTATCAGAAAAAAAAAAATGACATTTGGGTTCTTAGAAAATATTTCCTTCACTCCTCTCTAATAACCCACCCTGCTTCCCCTTTGCCTAGTGCAAGGACTTGGAAGCTTGTCCAGAAAGACCCCAGCATTGGAATCAGGTGGCCCCCTTTGACCTTGGGTAAGTGGCCGTTCTTTGGTCTCAACTTCTTCTTCTTCTATGAACACTTATACCTCTAAGAGTTGCTGTGAAAACCCACTGAGATAGTGCTGTGGAGTGACTGAGAGCCAGAGCTGGGAACCAGAGATTTTGGGTTCAAATCCCAGCTCTGCCACTTATCAGCTATGTGACTTCACTACTCCTGCCTCAGTTTCCTTCTCTGTCAAATGGAGGTGGCAATAATAGCCCTTAGCCCAAGAGGTTATTACGATTAATGAGTGAGTTGTATGTAGAAAGCACCTTGCAACAATGCCTGGAACATGGTAAGGACAGTTTAATGGCAGCTCCTTTACATTATCAAGTGCTATGCCCTTAGCTCATGCCCAGCACATAATAGCCAGGTAGTTTTCATTATTTACAAAGTGACTCCTCCAGAAATGCTTTACTTTTTTTTTTTAGCATTTAATAATTTGAAATTTCATATAAAATGCAGATTTCTAGTTTCTCTTGAGAAAAATGGAAAAATTCTGGCTTCCACATGGTAACAATTGCTGAGCTGGGTGGGGACGCCTTCTTCAAGGCTGTGGCCACCAGAGCCCTTCTTCTCTCTTGAGATGCTCATCCAGTGAAGCTTAGGAAATGCACCGTCCTGCCATGGGATGACTTTCTAGTCTTGACTGAGAGGAGCCATGCTCTTGGCTGAGGTTTTCTGAGGTTTTCCACCAGCCTTAGACCACACAGGACCTGCTAAAATCCCCAAAAGGCTCAAAGTAGAATTTCAGACTGAAAGGTTGTAAAGAATCTCCATGTCACTAGTTTTCAAATATGCCCAGCTGTTAGCCATCCTAACGTTAGTTTAGAGACTAGGTAATCTAAATCCTTAGATTATCTAGATATGCACATGGGACTTAACAATATGCTTTTCATTCTGAATGCAGGAAAAATTGTAACCCATATTTCCCCCTATAAATTGCCCCTTTCCGCAGTACTAAAAGTTACTCACTGCTGCTCTGCCTTTCTGATTTGTACTGTCTTATCAGCAATATCAGTCTGATTAGGTAACAGCCTATAAGCACATGCCCAACCATTTGAATCTACAGAAATAATTTCTGTGACTCACCCTTTACCTGAAAAAGAAAGAGAGTTTTTTATTTTTTGCAAAAATGGTCTAAAACATTGTGGTAGGTGATGGGTCAATGACATAAGTAAAAAGGCTTTGGTGTAGGATAAGAGGGAATGGTGAAGAGTGTGGCAAACTGAGGAACACAGGTGCCGTCTAAAGGAGGCAGACTCAACTCAGCTCTGGTCAATGTTTATAAAGCAGGAGTGGGAATGCAGTGTACTCAGACAGTCTAATTTTTAAGAAAAGTTTGGAAATCTTGGTATTTATCAGTCATCTTCCAGTTTTTAAATGCCAACAACTACTGATATTTAAAAAAAAAGCTCTGTGAGACAAACAAAACATACCTATGGGATCAGTTTGGACTCAGACATGCAGTCTCTTCAGTGTAGAATATAAGCACTGTGTTCAGAGTATGGATTGGGAAGACCCAGGGCTTGGCTCCCAGTGTTGTCAGCTGCTAGCTGATTGTCAGGGTCATTAAACTCTCTCAACTTCAATTTCCTTATCACTAACATGGAGACCTGACTATCTGCCTAGAAGGGTTATTGTTGAGGATGAAATCAGAAAATTCTTGCGTAAAGCTTGCTGTACTGCTAGCAAATAGTAAGTGGTGGCTGTCAGAGTCTTCCTGTGTGAGAGGTATATGGCTTTTCAGGGGTGATGGTCAAACAGCCTTTTGCCACAGCCAAGACAGTGGATTGTGGCCAATCAAAATGCAAACATGATTTGATCTTAGTCATTTCCTGCTAGTCTTGCAGGATCACCTCTTTTTTCCTTCCTCTAAAATTTGTTTCTCCAGGGCTGACTACACAGACCCCACAGGGTATAGCTCTTGTATCCCTTCTCCCACCACTCACTCAGCGGAGAAACAGAAATGCCCCCCGTTTGCTGTGCTCTCAGCTTAGCTACACATACATTCAGGAAAGCTCAAATGGGGGGCAGTGTGGCATCGCGTTTGGAGCCAAAGAGGCCCTGGGCAGGGTCTGCTGGCTGCCATGTCCTTCCTTGGCACGAAATGAGCAGTCAGCAGAAGGTGTTTTATACACTGCCCTGAATCCCTGTGAATTAGCCTGCTATTAGCATGAAAAATATTAAGCAATAAACAGTTGCGATATTTAACACTCTCTATAGAGGCCTGTTGCCATAGGCATAACCAATGCAGACTGTGTTAATGAGCAGTGGGGAGCCGAAGGGACGGGGCCAACTCTGGGCACCTCACAAACAAAACGTGCTAGGCTGAGCATGAATGCTTGTACATGAATGTAGACCTGCATACGGGCACACCACACTGGTACAGACATGTCTACACACGTTTACAGGTCCACATGCAAATGTGCATGTAGTAAACACTGGTGCTCAAGCACAATACACCTAGGTAAGTGCTTACACATGCAAATGCACATGCGTGTGCACTCAGTCATCTAACTCAGCCTTGTACTCACAGGCAGACCCAAACACACAGCCACATGCAGATAGACACCTCTGTCCCCCCCACACAGAGCACAAACATGTCTCCCAATGATGGATACCATAGTTTTATCTGATTTGATAGCAGATCTATTTCCTGTCCATCTGGGATAAAGAGTTGGCTGAGTGATGACTTCACTTGGTGATCACTAATCGTGATGACAGTTTCATGTGATGGATATCACAGTCTCCTGGGCTAGAGTGCTCACAGCAACCTCAAACTGCTGGGCTCAAGTGATCCGCCTGCTTCAGCCTCCCAAGTAGCTTGGACTATAAGTGCACACCACCATACCTGGCTAATTTTTCTTCTTCATTTATTTCTTCTTTAGAGATGGGGTCTTGCTATGTTGCCCAGGCAAGTCTAGAACTATTGACCTCCAATGATCCTACCACTTTTGTCTCCTAAAGTGCTGGGATTGCAGGCATGAGCACTGTGCCACATGATGGATTTTTAGAGATACAAGATTTAGCATCATCATAACAGTGGCTACGTAAGACCAGGGACACAGATATTTTAGGCTCACAAAATACAAACAATCAGTGGACTTTTCAAGTGTCATCTGTGTGACTGAAGGCTGGTACAGACTCTAATGATCTTGTTTCCTTTGGGCTCCTACTAGTTGTAGAGCTCAAAAACTTTCCATGGCTCCCTCTTGCCTTAGGATCAAATCTAGACTCATGAAGTTTGTATTAATATTCCTGGTGTTAATCCATCTTAGCTACTTTTAATGATGTATGTGATTCTCTAAATATTCTGTGCAATTTTCTCTTTCTCTAAAACACCACACTTTTTCCTTTTCTGGGGTCTTTGTGCATGCTCTAACATCTTCCTGGCAAGCTCTCCCCTCTTTCCTTATTATTTAAAGCCCAGTAGAAATGTTACTTATAGGAATATGTCTACTTGATGCACCAAGCAGAGGCCACTAATTTATCATGAGCCTACTGTGTTAGGCACCATGTCAGGGATTTAAAGATAGATGTAATGTAGTCCAGGGACATGGGGATGGTGCACTGTGGCATTTTAACCATTGCACTGGAAGTATTTACATGTCTATGTTTTCTGCTAAACAATGAGATTCTTTTTTTTTTTTAATTTAAATTATAGCTGTGTATAATAATGCAATTATGGGGTACAATGTGCTGGTTTTATATACAATTTGAAATACTTTCATGAAACTGGTTAACATAGCCTTCACCACATTTTTTAGTTATTGTGTTAAGACTTTTATATTCTATACTTAGTAGATTTAACATGTACCCTTGTAAAATGCACCATAGGTGTGGTCCCACCAATTACTCTCCCTCCACCCCTTCTCCTCTGTCCCCTACCCCTCCTCTTTCCCCTTCATCTTGGGCTATAGTTGGGTTATAGCATTCATATGGAAGTGTGGGTGTTTATAAATTGGTTTCATAGTAGGGCTGAGTACATTGGATACTTTTATTCCATTCTTGAGATACTTTGCTAAGAAGAATATATTCCAGCTCCATCCATGTAAACATAAAAGAGGTAAAGTCTCAATTTTTTTAGGGCTGTATAATATTCCATGGTGTACATATACCACAATTTTTTTTTATTAAGTCATACACACATAGATCATGAATACATTTATGCTTATGTGGGGTACAATGTTAATTTTTTTTATACAATCTGATATGCTTACATCAAACCAATCAATGTAGCTTTTGCCGCATTTACTTGATTATTATTGTTAAGACATTTATGTTCTACACTTGGCAGATTTGACTTGTACCCTTGCAATATGCTCCATAGGTGTGGTCCCACTGTTTAACTTCCCTCTATCAAACCTCTCCCCTCCCCTCTCTTCCCACTTCATTTCTCTCCTTCATCCTGGGCTATAGTTCTGTTCTATCTTTCATAAGAAAGTGTGAATAAGTATAAGTTGGTTTCATAGAAGTACTGAGAACACTGGGTACTTTTCCCTCCATTCTTGAGTTATGTTACTCAGGAGAATATGTTCCAGGTCCCTGCATGTAAATATAAAAGAGGTAAAGTCTCCATCTTGCTTTAAGGCTGCATAATATTCCATGGTATACATATACCACAATTTATTAATCCATTCGTGGGTCCATAGGCATTTGGGCTTCTTCCATGACTTAGCAATTATGAATTGGGCTGCAATAAACATTCTGGTGCAAATATCTTTGTTGCAAAGTGATTTTTGGTCTTCTGGATATATATCTACTAGAGGAATTGAGGGATCAAATGGCAGATCGATCCCTAGGTGTTCTCCAAACATCTTTCCAAGAGGAACTTATTAGTCTGCATTCCCACAGCAGTGCAGAAGTGTTCCCTTTTCTCCACATCCATGCCAACATCTATGGTTTTAGGATTTTGTGATGTAGGCTAATCTTACTGGAGTTAGATGATATCTCAAAGTGGTTTTGATTTGCATTTTTCTGATGATTAAGGACGATGAGCATTTTTTCATGTGTCTAAAGGCCGTGTGACTGTCTTCTTCAGAGAAGTTTCTCTTCAGGTCCCTTGCTCACCCTGAGATGGGATCACTTGTTCTTTTCTTGCTAATATGTTTGAATTATCTGTGGATTCTGGTTATTAAACCTTTGTCAGAGCTTTCTGTTTGCTTTACGTACTGTGTTCTTGGCTGTGCAGAATCTTTTTTGATCAGATCCCAGAATGTATTTTTGGTGTTGCTTCAATTACCTGGGGGGGTATTCCTCATAAAATATTCTCCCTGGGCAATTTCTTCAAGAGTTTTCCCTGTACTTTCTTCTAGTATTTTTATAGTTTCATATCTTAAGTTTAAATCTTTAATCCAGTGAGAATTTATCTTTGTTAATGGTGAAAGGTGTGGGTCCAGTTTCAGTCTTCTAAAGGTTGCCAGCCAGTTCACCCAACACCATTTGTTAAATATGGAGTCTTTACCCCCACTGAATGTTTTTGATTGGCTTATTGAAGGTCAAATGATGGTAAGTAGCTGGGTTCATCTCCTGGTTCTCTATTCTGTTCCACACATTTACCTCTCTATTTTTGTGCCAGTACCATACTGTTTCGATCACTATTGATTTATAGTATAGTCTGAGGTCTGGTAGCATGATTCTTCCTGATTTATTTTTCTTTCTGAGTACTGTCTTGGCTATTCAAGGTTTTTTCTGATTCCATATAAAATGAAGTATTATTTTTTCCAGGTCTTTAAAGTATGACAGTGGAGCTTTAATAGGGATTGCGTTAAAATTGTATATTGCTTTGGGTAGTATGGCCATTTTAACAATGTTGATTCTTCCTAGCCATGAGCATGGTATGTTTTTCCATTTGTTAACATCTTCAGCTATTTCTTTTTTTAGAGTTTCATAGTTCTCTTTATAGAGATCTTTCACACCCTTTGTTAGGTAAATTCCCAAATATTTCATCTTCTTTGGCAGTGCTGTGAACGGAATAGAGTCCTTGACTGTTTTTTCAGCTTGACTATTGTTGGTATATATAAAGGTTACAGATTTGTGAGTATTGATTTTGTAACCAGAGATGCTATATTCCTTGATCACTTCTAAGAGTTTTGTAGTAGAATCCCTGGGGTTTTCCAGATATACAATCATATCATCTGTGAAGAGTAAAAGTTCAATCTCCTCTGACCCCATATGGATACCCTTGATTGCCTTTCTTGCCTGATCATGATGGCTAAGACTTCCATTACAATGTCAAGAAGCAGTGGAAACAATGGGCAACCTTGCCTGGTTCCTGATCTAAGTGGAAATGATTTCAATTTAACCTCCATTCAATACGATATTGGCCATGGGTTCGTTACAGATGGCCTCTGTCAGTTTAAGAAATGTCCTGTCTATACCTATTTTCTTAAGTGTTCTGATCATGAAAGGGTGCTGGATATTATCAGAAGCTTTTTCTGCATTAATTGAGAGAATTATATTGTTTTTGTTTTTTATTTTGTTTATATGATGAATTGTATTTATAGATTTATGTATACTGAATCAGCCTTGAGACCCTGGGATAAAACTCCTTTTGGTCATAGTGTATAATTTATTTGATGTGTTGTTGGATTCTGTTTGCTAGGATCTTATTGAATATTTTTGCATCAATATACATTACAGATATTGGTCTATAATTTTCTTTTCTTATTGTGTCTTTTCCTGGTTTGGGAATCAAGCTAATATATGCTTCATAGAATGTATTGAGTAGTATTACTTTTTTTTCTATATTTTGGAAAAAGTTAAGTAATATAAGTACTAGTTCCTCTTTAAAGATTTGGTAGAATTCTGATGTGAAGCTATCTGGTCCCGGGCTTTTCTTCTTGGGGAGATTTTGTATAGTTGATGCTATTTCAGAACTTGATATAGGTCTGTTCAACATTTCCACTTGATTCAGGCTAAGTCTAGGAAGGTGGCATGCTTCCAAGTATGGGTCTACTTCAGATTTTCATATTTCTGAGAATAGAGTTTCTTGTAATATTCATTAAGGATTTTTTGAATTTCTGAGGATTATGTTGTTATTTTATCTTTGTCATTTCTGATTGATGAAATTAGAGATTTTACTCTTTTATTCCTGGTTAGGTTAGCCAAAGGTTTATCTATTTCACTGACCTTTTCAAAAAAACAACTTTTTGATTTATTGATCTGTTGTATAATCCTTTTATTTTCAATTTCATTTAATTCTGCTCTAATTTTGGTTATTTCTTTTCTTCTGTTGGGTTTGGGATTAGAATATTGTTCCTTTTTCAGTTGCTTGATATGTTCCATTAAGTTGTTAACGTTCTCTATTCCATTCTTTTCAGGAAGTCTTGCAATGCTATGAATTTCCCTCTTAGGACTGCCTCTGTGTTATCCCAGAGGTTCTGGTAATTTGTGTCTTCACTATCATTTTGTTCCAAAAATTTGTTAATTTCCTTCTTAATCTCATCTATGACCCAGCTATCATTCAGCATAAGGTTATTTAGTTTCCATGTTTTTATATGAGTATGCAGATTCCTGTTGTTACTGAGTTCAACTTTTATTCCATGATGGTCTGAGAAGATGGAAGGAATAATTTCTATTCTTTTAAATTTGCTGATGTTAGACTTGTGAGCTAAGATGTGATCAATTTTGGAGTATGTTCCATGAGCTGATGAGAAGACTGTGTATTCAGTTTTGTTAGGATGAAATGTTTTGTAGATGTCTGTTAAATTCAATTGTTGAATTGTTAAGTTTAAGTCTAAAAGTTCTGTGCTTAGTTTCTTATTGGAGGATCTATCCAACACGGGCAAAGGGGGTGTTAAAATCTCTAACTATTATGGTGCTGGAGAAAGTCAAGATGCTCATGTCTTTTAGAGTCTTATAAATTGAGGTGCATTCTTGTTGGGTGCATAAATGTTAATAATTGAAATTTCATCATGTTGAGTATTTCCCTTAACAAATATGAAGTGATAAGGAAATTATCTTTCCTTACTTTTGTTGGTTTAAAGCCTATTGTATCTGTGAATCAAATTGCAACAACTGCTTTTTTCTGATTTCCATTTGCCTGAATTATAGATGACCATCCCTTCACCCTGAGTCTATATTTATCTTTTAAGGTAAGATGAGATTTTTGTATGCAGCAGATATCTGACCTGAGTTTTTGTATCCAGTCAGCCAACCTGTGCCTCTTTAGAGGACAATTTAAGCCATTCACATTAATTGAGAGTATTGATAAGCCTGGTAGTATTTTTTGTGTTGAGTTTTTCAGAAGTCCCAAGTGGACATTTTTAATCCTTTAGCCACTGTGGAAGTTGGAATTTGATCAAGAGTTTCTGAGTGAGTTTACTTTTGTGGTAGAGCATTGTGCTTGCGATTGTGGAGGATGGATCTGAGAATGTCCTGGAGAGCTGGTTTAGTTATAGTAAATTTATTCAGCATGTGAATGTTATTAAAGTTTTTAATTTTTCCATCATAAATGAAACTCAGTTTAGCTGGATACAGGATCCTGGGTTGAATGTTATTTTGTTTTAGGAGGTTAAAGGTTGATGACCATCCTTTTCTGGCTTGAAAAGTTTCGGCAGAGAGATCTGCAGTCATTCTAATATTCTTCTCTTTGTAGCTTATGGTTTTCTTTCATCTGGCTGCTTGCAGAATTTCCTCATTCACATTAACTTTGGCAAAGTTAATTACAATGTGTCTGGGAGATGCTTTATTTGGATTGAGCCATGCTGGGGCTCTGAAACTGTCTGTTGTCTGAATTTCAGAATCTCTTGCCATGTTTGGGGAGTTCTCCTCGATTATCTGTTGGAATAGAGCATCTGGGCTTTTCTAAGCAACCTCATCACTTTCAGGAATTCCTATAAGGTCAATATTAGTTTTTTTTTTTTTTTAAATTATCCTAGACCTCTCTGAGAGAACGATCCATTTTGCTCTCTACTTCTCTTCTTCTTTGAGTGTTTGGGAGCATTCTAAAGCTTTGTCTTCAATGTCAGAAATCCTTTCTTCTGTTTGCTCCATTCAGTTACTGAGGGATTCTACTGTATTTTTCAGATCTTTGAGAGCTGTAAATTCTTGTCTCAATGTGTCAAAATTTTTGGTGATTTTGTCTTTGAATTCATTGAAGTCTTGAGATAACTTTGAATGATTCCTAGAATTTCTAATTCCAACTTTATTTCCATTCTGTTGATCTTATTTGCCATCCAAATTCTAAACTCAATTACTGATATCTCAGCCACTTATTTATGAATGGGATCTTCTTGTGTGTCCACCTTGTTGTTCCTTGGGGGAGTTGATCTACTCTGATTATTCATGTTGCCAGCATATTTCCACTGATTCCACCCCATGATTATTTTTTACCATTTGGCTAGATGAGCAGGTAAGGTGAAATTGGACTGGGGGCTCCTGGAGTAGTTATTAATCAGCCCTTTGCCCAAGAGTTGGGACTGGTGACTGCAGGGTTTTCCCTATGGCTTTGCAAAGGACCCATACAATACTATACCCTGAGACACTGGGGACCTGCTTGGTGTGGTGGCACTAGGTGGCTCTGTCTTACATTCAGCTGGTTTGTGTCCAATCCTAGTGAATCAGTAACTCTGGGTTGAAGTTTCAGCTCTGGAGAAATACAAGCAACTAAGACACCTCGCTTCCCCATGGGCAAAAACTGGAAAAGGAAAATCAAACCTTCCCACAACAACACAACCAGGGTACCACCTTGGATGGTCCTCAGATGACAGGCCCAGGTCAAGAGTTCCAAATCAATTGTCCCTGTCAGCACCAAGTCTCAAGTGGGAGAGTTCAAAAGGTCTAAGCAACTAGATAGCAGGGGTCTGCTGGCAGCTTGAATGTGGTTCACTCTGGTGCTCTGTAGAGTCAGAAGGGCCTACCCAGCTAATGAATTAGTCTGGGGAGGTTGATGCCTCCTTCTCCACCTTGTACTTCTGTCACACCCAGTCACTGTGGTAACCCCACAGGGCTGTGGCCCAGTTCCCTCCAATGAGCAGGTGCACCAGGCATTTGTACCTGCCTGAGTCACAGGGAGATCCAGTTCTCCTCAGCCCGACCACTGCACTCTGCAACCAGTCAGCAGGGGGAGCTGAAGCTTGGCTACCTTATGTGCTTAATGAAAGCTGGGGAGTGTCATTCAGTTCCAGCCCTGCCCCAGATTGATATTGCTGCCACTTATATTCTCACAGAATTTGCATTTCTGTCCCGGCTGTATTCTACTGAGGGCCAGGTGCTTTTTGAGTTCACAGAAACTGTGACTAAGCCCCACCCTGTGGTGCTTCCACTGTGCCAATTCTCACAGAACTGGCATCTCTGTCTCCACCACACTCTGTGTTGGGGTGCGCATTGTTAGAGCTCACAAAAGGCTCTCAGTTCTTGCCCCACCCTGAGCTTATGCTGCTGCCATGCCTGCTCTTGTCCCAGCTATGCTCCGCTGGGGGCTGGGTACATCTTGGGCTCACAAAAGCAGCAATTCTGACTCAGCCCCACCCTGGGACTATGCCACCTCTGTGCATGCATATTCTCGTCTCTGTCCCCACTGTGCCCCGCCCACGCAGGTACTGCTTCAAGCATACCCTTTGCTCATGGGGCCTGCATTTCTGTGGCTGCCACTGGAGCAGAGGCCAAGCTCCCTCTGGATGCTAAGAAAGACAGGAAATGATTCTCCAAAATATCACCAGGGGTGTGAGCCCTATTGTTCCCACTGCTGCTGCTGCGCTGTGTGGCGAGGCACCATTTATTACTCTCCTGTATGGCTCCTTTGCACCACAGTCCCTGCTTTATACCCATGCTGCTGATTCAGCACAGACTTGTAGCAGGTGACATCTTGTCCATACCTCTTCTTTTAATTTTTTAATGTCTTTTTTTAAAAAAATTAAATCATAGCTGTGTACATTAATGTGATCATGGGGCACCATACACTGGTTTTATAGACCGTTTGACACATTTTCATCATACTGGTTAACATTGCCTTCCTGGAAATTTCTTAGTTATTGTGTTAAGACATTTACATTCTACATTTACTAAGTTTCAAACATACCCTTGTAAGAGGCACTGCAGGTGTAATCCTACCAATCACCCTCCCTCTGCCCACCTACCCCCTCCCTCCCCTCCCTTTCCCCCTCTTGAGAAAATGCCCCAAGAGTCTGTACTCTGTGGGGGACAGGCTTCCAGACCTCTGGGTGGGAGTGGAGGGGAGTGCTGGGAGTTCAGAATTGTGGGTAAGAGTCTATGTTCAGTTTTATACCTGGCAGGAGAGTGCCATGGCACAATAGTGGGTCCTCTCTGGGGAGGAGATCTGGTTTTTAGTGGCTCTCTCATAGAATAGAAAAAGAAACAATCTGAACTCTGTTTGCTTGTTTTTTTTTTTTTTTGTGACATGAATATATAAATTTTAATTCTTTCCATATTGAACATTCAGTACTTTTGATTTTCATGTTCTCTATTTTACTTAAGTATAGCAATGATTTTGAAAGGCTTGCTGATGCCAACATCTATAATTATAAGTAGAATTTTTATTTATTTATTTTTTTTATTAAATCATAGCTGCGTACATTGATATGATCATGGGGCATCATACACTAGCTTCACAGACCATTTGACACATTTTCATCACAATAGTTAACACAGTCTTCCTGGCATTTTCCCAGTTACTGTGCCAAGACATTTACATTCCACATTCACTAAGTTTCACATATACTACTTTGAGATATCATTTAACTCCAGTGAGACTAGCCTATATCACAAAATCTCAAGACCAGAGATGTTGGCGTGGATGTGGAGAAAAGGGAACACTTCTACACTGCTGGTGGGAGTGCAAATTAATACATTCCTTTTGGAAAGATGTTTGGAGAACACTTAGAGATC
This sequence comes from Loris lydekkerianus, assembly GCA_963574355.1. Taxonomy (NCBI): domain Eukaryota; kingdom Metazoa; phylum Chordata; class Mammalia; order Primates; family Lorisidae; genus Loris; species Loris lydekkerianus. The sequence continues at coordinate 15,729 of CAUYPK010115677.1, read as the reverse complement.
TAAAAATAGATCTGCCATTCAATTCGGTAATTCCTCTGCTGGGCATATACCCAGAAGACCAAAAATCACATCATAACAAAGATATTTGTACCAGAATGTTTATCGCAGCCCTATTCATAATTGCTAAGTCATGGAAAAAGCCCAAATGCCCATCAATACATGAATGGATTAATAAATTGTGGTATATGTACACCATGGAATATTATGCATCCTTAAAGAAAGATGGAGACTTTACCTCTTTCATGTTTACATGGATGGAGCTAGAACATATTCTTCTTAGTAAAGTATCTCAAGAATGGAAGAAAAAGTACCCAATGTACTCAGTCCTACTATGAAACTAATTTAGGGCTTTCACATGAAGGCTATAACCCAGTTACAACCTAAGAATAGCGGAAAGGGGGAAAGGGACAGGAGGGAGGTGGGAGGTGGGGGGAGGGAGGGGTACTGGTGGAATTCCACCTGCAGGGCATCTTACGAGGGTATATGTGAAACTTTGCTTGTTTGTTGAAAGTACCCTGCAAGCTGTTCTTATGGGGGAGGAGACTCCTGTCCACTTTGTGATGGGTTTTGTACCTATTGTTTGTTTCTCTGGGGGTCACAGCTTGTCTCTGCAGGGATGATGTGCATTCTTTAATCTTCTCTCTTGGCTCAGGTCCAAACCATCAGCTTACTTGATAAACTTCTGTTCTTTAACTCTCCTTATGGTTGGGAGCCTCTGTGGAAAGCTGGCTCTAGTCAGCCATATTGCATCCTCTTCCTCTGACAATGAATTTCTTGAAGTCTGAAGCTGTGCCTTTTATTACTGTATCACTAGCTTAGCACAGTGCCTGGCTTGATGTAGATGGTTGATAGATTCCTATCAAATAAAGGAGGAAATCTATTATAGTGCAACATAGGTGATGGAACCCTGCAGGAAGCAATCCATAGACTGTCTGGTGGAAAACGAAGGTGGGATCCAGGGTAGACATGATATGTGGTGGATTATAAGTGCTATGTTGATTGCTCTGGTTAGAAGAGGAAGCTTCCTGTAGATGCTACCCTTCCTGCCACCACCAGGTATCAATAAACGGGGCCCATGCTTGGAGTCAGGCTGAGGGGCAGTTGGGATTGGGGATGAAGAAAAATGGACTAAACCAACAGTGATCGGGACAGGGAGTCTGTTGGTTATATCGTGGAGGAGGTCAGAATGGGTTTGGTGTCTGCTTAGATCAATGACTGGGTAGAGAAAGTACACCCTGAGATGGGGAAGATCAGAGGAGTAGTTTTGGGAAACAGAGTCTGATCCTGAGAGCAGAATTCCTGTGAAGTGTTCTTTTTATCAGCAAGTGATCCCAGGGAACATTGGTAGGAACATGAGTGAGTAGGACAGAGAAAGGCAGGAGACTAAGCAATGGTGTGTTCAGTAGAAGGTCCAGGGTAGCTGTGGCTCAACCCTGCGGGAGACCCCTGAGACGGCAAAGGGAAGAAGCCATGTCAACCCCCAAGTTGTCCCTGTCATGGGCATGAGACCTGAAGTATTTATATCCCTGCACCTGTGAGTTGTTGGTTAAAAACTGTCTCCAGTGAGGACATAAATTCCTAGCTGCTATGGCCCTGTGCACATAGAGGAATAGTGGGTTCCAGCAGTCTATATGCAGCCCCTGATGAAGGAACATGGGCTGCCTGTCAGGAGTGGAAACCACAGGACAACAGCAGCGTAAAACCAGCCATGGGATCCAGTGGCATAGACAGAGCATTGGTGTCTCCTGCAGGGTGGCATAGTCAAGTGTGATTAGGCGCATACTGAGTTTGAATTACATGTGGGTCAGTCACCTAAGTGAGATTCTTATTAGTAAGTTGGATATTCATTCATTCATTCAATTAATTCATCGATATTATAGGTAACAAGGCTCCTAACAGATAAAGTTTCTGCCTTCGTGGAATACCCACCTTCTAGACAGAGGCAGATGATTGATAGAGAACTGAATTCTAACACAATGTCAGATGGTAACAAGTGCCAGGAAGAAAATGAAAATGGTGAGGAATGGAGAGTAAGGGGAGGAGCTGGTGTTTGGCTAATGTGTCTTTAGGTGGTAACATTTGAGTTGAGACTTGAATGACATGTCAACATCTGATGAAAGAGCATCCTAGGAAAAAAGCATGGAGGTGGGAACAAGTGTGACGTGGCCCTGAGACAGCAGGAAGACCCATATGGCAGAGAGTTGTTTCAACACCAGGACACAGAGCCAAACCCTCGGCCATGGGTTTTATTCTGAGTGTGTGACCAGGAGTCATTGGTGGCTTGTATTTATTTAGCTACCTATTTAAAATTTATTTAATTTTAATTGACAAATAATGACTGTATATGTTTGGAGTGATATGATGTTTACATTGTGGAATGATTTAATCATACTCATGGTGGCATCCATCACCTCACTTAATTTTTTTTTCTTGAGACAGTCTCACTATGGCATCCTCAGTAGAGTGCTGTAGCGTTGCATCTCACAGCAACCTTAAACTCTTGGGTTTAAGTGATTCTCTTGCCTCAGCCTCTTAAATAGCTGGGACTACTGGTGCCTACCACAATGCCCGGCTATTTTTTTGTTGCAGTTGTCATTGTTGTTTAGCAGGCCTGGGCCAGGTTCGAACCTGCCTTTCTTGGTGTATGTGGCGGCACCCTAACCACTGAGCTACAGGTGCTCACTTACTTTTTTTGTGTTGAGAACATTTAAAACCTACTCTCTTAGAAAATTAAAACATATAATACATTATTATTGATCATAGCCACCATTCTGGACAATGCTGTTCATTGCAGTATTATTCACAAAGGCTAAGATAGGGAAGCAGCACAGGTGCTCATAAAAGGATGGATGGATAAAGAACATGGGGTGTATGTACACATTGGAACAGCACCTGGCCTTAAGAATAAAGAAAGGTCTGTCGTCTGTAATAACATACGCCTGTGGAAGACATTACGCTAAGTAAAACAGGCCAGTACAGAAAGACAAACACCACATCATCACACTTGTATGTGGACTCTAAAGAAGTCCAATTCACAGACTCAGAGAATAGAATGAAAGTTACGAGACGGGGTAGGGGAGAAATGTTGACCATTGATTTTTTTTTTAAAAAAATGTGATTAGATTTATCTTTTATCTTTAAATTTACTTTTTAAATTGATACATAATATTTGTACATATTTATGGGGTACGAGTGACTTTTTGTTACGTGCATAGACTGTGTGATGACCAAGTCAAGGTATTTAGTATTTCCATGACCTCAAGCAGTTATTTTTTTCTCTGGGTTGGAAATATTTCAAATCCTCTCTTCTAGCTTTTGAAATATACAATGCATGGGTGTGAACTATAGTCACCCTATCCAGCATTAGAACTTATGCCTTCCATCTACCATGTTTATTGCAGCACTATTCACAATTGCAAAGATATGGGATCAGCCTAGGTGTCCATCAGTGGAAGAATGCATGCCAAAAATGTGGTGCACACGCATATGTACTAGGTATACACAACGAATACTATTCAGTTTTAAAAACAAATGGAATCCTGTGATGGATGAAACTGGAGGTCATTATGTTAAGAGAAATAAGCCAGGTGCAGAAGGACGAATATCACACGTTCTCACTTACATGTGGGAGCTAAAATAGTATCATGGGAGCAGACAGTAAAAGGACAGTGACCAGAGGCTGGGAAGGTATGTGTGCTGCCGAGGAAGGGATGAAGAGAGGTTCCTTGATGGCTTTAAATAAAGGGGTGATGTGATTAGTAGTTTTACCTTTTCAGAAGATTACCCCTGGCTGCTGGCTGGAAGACGCACTGTAGGTGAGAAAGTGGGAGCAGTGAGGCTAATTAGAAGGCTACTGCTGGGAATTTGGAAGCAGTAATGGTGACTCATAATCTACAATCCTACTTATCTTTCCAGTGTCTTCTCTGGAAAGATAAATTTGAAGCTTTGTTCACTCTGCTCCTACAACTTTTTTCTTCTTTCATTTAGTCTATTAAGCCAAGTTCCTTCATGCCTCTGAACTTTTGCACCTGGCACCTCTTTACCTTGAACCAGCTTTGCCTGAAACCCCCTCATCACCCCCAGCCTTATCCTTGTTTCCTTGCCCAGCTCCTAGTTGCACCTCATGTCTTAGCTTACTGATATCTTTTTGGGGAGATCTCACCTGATTTCCCAGATTGCTTTTAGGTGTGTTTCCTTAGCACCTTGAGGTTCTTCATGGTACCTATTCAGTTGGTACCTATTCAGTTGAAATTAATTGTTCAATAACTAATACATTCTTTTTTTTTTTTTTTGTGAGACACAGTCTCACTATGTTGCTCTTTGTAGAGTGCTGTGGAATCACAGCTCACAGCAACCTCAAACTCTTGGGCTTAAGTGATTTTCTTGTCTCAGCCTCCCAAGTAGCTGAGACTACAGGTGCCCACCATAATGCCTGGCTATTTTTAGAGAGGAGGTCTCACTTTGGCTCAGGCTGGTCTTGAACCTGTGAGCTTAGGCAACCCACCCACTTTGGCCTCCTTGAGTGCTAGGATTACAGGTATGAGCCACTGCGCCCAGCCTCATTCCTATTAATTATAGGGAGTAATTATTTATTCAGTCTCTCTCTCTCTTACTGGTCTGTAAACTCCATAAGGATAGACAGAATATTTCTTGAAAAAAAGAAAAAGTGTACCACGCTAGAGAACTTAAAGGATAAAACAGTGGTCAAAGATCCTCACCTTTCATCCATCCATCCTTCCATCCATTCCCCTACCCTACTATTTCCCCATCCATCCTTCCATCCGCTCTGAACAGGATGTCATTCAACAACACACACTCTCAAGAACTGCTATCTATCAGGCTCTTGGTTAGTACTAGGCTCTCATGCACTCACTGATTTTGCCATTCTTTTACAATTTACTGGCAGATGCATTTATTTGTCATCACAACACCTAGGACAAGTGGGCAAATATCTATGTTCTATCTGAAGAAGAATATACTAAAGTGTAAAAAATGTGAGCGTGACATTTGTTTTCAATCAGGAAGTAGGGGGCAGGATGGGACACAAAGATAAATGGGCTGTTAGGAGAACCTACAAGGCTTAATTGAGAAGCAGCTGCAGCATCGGGCAGGCAGCTTGAACCACATCAAAGCCGGTGATGTGGGGCTTCTGGGACCTCTCACCATGTGCTGCAGCGGGAAGCCAGGGGCCAGGCCAGGGCAGCAGCATTGATCTTACCCGTGGCAATGTGCTGGCTGCAGTCACCACATTAGCCCCAGCTTCTTAACATTTCTGCCTTTGTTTTCTTACAAGGACTTAAGCCCCAGGATTTTGGCTGAAGCCCTCATTGTCTCTGTGCACCCTGTTTGCTATACCCCTAAACTCCTTGAAGGGGCACTGCACCCATTAGAGCGACTTCCAAGTCTCTAACAGCGTTGTAGACCCTGCTCACCTGAGCTGCAGCATTGCCTTCGGGTCCCCTTAGCTGTCCACCCAGACACCACCCACCCGGCATCCTTCCACGAGAACACCCAGGATTGAGCTTGACTCCAGCCCTACCCCTGTCCCATCTTGCTCTTTCAGGTGTTGGACATTTTCCTCAAATTTCTTACTTCTTTGAATAATCTTGACCTTATGAAGGCGTTCAGAGGATCAAGTAAATTAACATATATGAAGGGCTTCTAGCAGGGACCGGCACGCGGTGGGTGTTGTTAGTGCTGCTGTTGTCACAGACCTTCAGGACAGAACCCAGGAAAGCAAAGAGCACCTGTCTCAGAGTCACAAGACCTTGTTCCTTCTAGGCGTGGAGACTCATCTAAGTGTGATTTGAAGAAAACCCGTGATAGCTGTGGATCTCAGTTTCCTCATCCAAAGGCATCTCAAAGGCCCCCTTTAACTGCAACCTGCCTTCTTTTCTACAGGTTTGATTCCCCCAATACTGGAATGGTATAGCAATTCATTAATAACCTCTATATCATTCAGTAATTATAAGACAATGATGAAATTGATTGAAACAAAAAAATTTCTTCTGGCTGGCAAAATAATGTCCTTAGGGCTACCCTTCTATTTCCTTCTCGGCTTGCCTTTTCTTTACGTTTACCTTCTGCGGAGGCAGCCTCTCCCCAGGGGCCTGGGGCACTCCAAGTGCTCAATATACCAGTCTCACAACCGCAGTTGAAGGACAGTGCCTTTTCCCCAACTATCTATCAAAAATCCCAGAATTCACAACTCTGGGACTGAACCGAGTCACGCACCTGTCCCTGAACCAATCAGTGTGACCTGGGTGGGGGCTGGTCAGGGTTGCCTATGAATGCCTGAAGTTGATGGGACTGGGAGGTGAAAGGATGGGTCCCCAAGGCCAAAGCAGAACGTTGCACCAGAAGAAGGAGCGATGGCTGCAGGGTGGGTAGATCGACAGCTGTCCACTGAAAGGGCCCATGCATGAAGCCTGCCAGAACCCCGCCTGGTCTGCCTTTCTGGAAACTTCCCTCTTCCCATTCTTTGAATGGAATATTCTTTTTCTCAGTTTCCCTTCTTTTGCCAGAACACTTCCTTAACCTTCATCTGCGTCCTGAACAATTCCTCACCCTCAAGAATCACAAGGAACTGCTCTTTATCACTGTAGGAAAAGTTCATTGTTCCTTCCTCTGTATTCCCATAGTGCTGTGCTGTGACCTATAGCTCAGAGCCTGTGATGATGTAATGCAACTGCTTATTCCTTGCTTGTCTTCTTCACGAAGTTGTGAGTCCCAGGGGGCAGTGACTGTGACATTTATCTTTGGAGCTTTAGTGCCTGCAGGAGTCGTGGTGCATAGTAGGCACTTAATAAATGCTTCTTGCATTAAAAGGGTTCAATTAAGCTGCAATTTATCTAAGCCTTGACGGCATCCCCAATTGCACATCATTTCCCTGTGTCCTAGAGGATGCTGGGAAAATCAATGTGACAATATTCCAAAGGTCTGGGCGAGGAGGACAGCCGGTGAATACAAGGTTTTGTTATTACTGGTGTATTGTTTATTAAGAGACCCTGGCACATAGTATCTGCCAGGGTCTGGACAAAAGAACTGGGAAGTTGTGACTGGAATACCAAAGGCGAAAAAGTTTGGTTGGCAAATGCTGAAAACATCAGCTCAACACAGCCCACAATTTACATTGGATTAGCAGGTGAAAGATTAGGTGACCACCACAACAATTCCTTCTTGGCGTATGAACATCTCATTTATAAAAATATTGATTCCACTTCTTTGGACATAATTGATTAATTATATTTTGGGAGAGAAAAATCGTTTCCAGGTCTCTGCAGGGTTTGGCTCACCTCATCTCACAATGTCTTGTTCTCCTGACTGCTGATAACCTTATTTTTCAAGACCACAACTCCTCCTTCTCTGGAAGTGGGGGGCCACAGTTTATAGGAAAATGGAAAGGTCCTGTCCTGTCTCTGAGAACTTCTTAGGTAGATTATAAAAAGAAATTGTCTAAGCATGGAATATCACAGTCATAGTCTAAGATATGGAGAGCATTTTAGAAATTAACTCAGAGGTTCTTGACTTTCAAATCTTATAAGTCATCAATTGTATTTTAGGGAAGGAGGCCAGGAAAGTGGAAAATCCTAATCACATTAAAATTAAAATTCTACTTTCCCTGCCATTAACAGCCCAGTACATGTTCTCTAGGAAATATTAGAATAATAAAGAGCAAAGAAGAAAATAAAAATGATTGTGTATTATCCTATCACACTGAGAAAATCACTGTTACTGTCTTGAAGTACTGGTATGTATTTTCAATATTTTTGACAGTATTAAAATTATTCACTACCTATTTCTTTGTAGACTGTTCTTTTACTTATTATGAACCATGGTGGCAATTTCTCTTTGCTACTGCCTTTTATGTGTACATGATTTTTAATGAATGGATAGTATGTTGTCATTATTTGTATAATATTGTCTTTAATTATTTTCTCATTGTTGTATATTTAGGGGTCTCTTGTTTTGCTATTAAAAATAATAATACAGGGGTGGTGCCTATGGCTTAGTGGGTGCTGGCCCCAAATATGGAGGGTGGCTGGTTTGAACCTGGCCCTGGCCAAACTGCGACAAAAAAAAAAATAGCTGTTCTGGCTTTTTCTTAGTTATTGTGTTACAACATTTACATTCTACATTTAGTAAGTTTCACATGCACCCCTTTAAGATGCACTGTAGGCTACGTTAACCAGTGTGATGAAAATATTTCAAATTGTATATAAAACCAGCACTTGGTATCCCATGATTGCATTAATGTACACAGCTATGATTTAATAAAAAAAAAAAAAAAATTAGCCGGGCGTTGTGGTAGGCACCTGTAGTCCCAGCTACTCCACAGAGTGAGGCAAGAGAATTGCCTAAGTCCAAGAACTGGAGGTTGCTGTGAGCTGTGATGTCACAGCACTCTACTGAGGGTGACAGGGTGAGACTTTGTCTCAAAAAGAAAAAAAAAAAGTTGGCTTGGTGCCTATAGCTCAAGTGGCTAAGGCGCCAGCCATGTACACCAGAGTTGGCGGGTTCGAATCCAGCCTGGGCCTGCTGGACAACAATGACAACTACAACCAAAAAATGGCCGGGCATTGTGGCGGGCACCGGTAGTCCCAGCTACTTAGGAGGCTGAGGCAAGAGAATCGCTTGAATCCAGGAGTTGGAAGTTGCTGGGGACTGTGATGCCACGGCACTCTACCCAGGGCGATAGCTTGAGGCTCTGTCTCAAAAAAAAGAAAAAAAAAAATACAATTAGCCTCATGATATATAAAGCTTTGTGTCTATCTATAGATATACTACATAGGCTGTATTCCCTATAGGAGAAATTGATGAAATAAAGGCTATTCATATTTTCAGGATTTTGATATGTGCTTAAAGCTGTGTTCTAGAAAATTGCATCAATTTACATTTCTGCTAGTATTGATTTTCTTGCACCCTTGCCAAGGCATGATATTAGCATCATTTGGGGAAAAAAAAGTTGATAGTTAAACAAAAGCGTCTCATTATTTTTCTCTGCTTCTTTTTATAAACAGTTTTATTGAGATATAATTCATCCATTTAACATGTGTGATTTAATGTGCTTAGTATAGTTACAAGATTGTACGGCCATCACTGTAACCTAATTTTAGAACATTTTTCATCTCCCTGAGAGCAAATATGTACCCACTAGAGTCACTCCTCATCTCTTCTTCTTCCAAGACAATCGCTAATTCACCTTCTGTAACTCTATTTGTCTATGTTGAAAGTTTTGCGTAAATTCCATCCTGGAATCATATGTTATGTGGTCTTTTATTTGTTTTTCACTCAAGGTTTATCCATGTTGTAGCGTGTATCAATACTTTATTCCTTTTTATGACCGAATAATATTCCATTGTAGATACCTTTTGTTTATCCACTTATCTGTTGACAGACATTTGAGTTGGCTCCACTTTTTGGCTATTGCAAATATTTCCACTATGAACATTCCTTTACTGGTTTTTCTGTGGCTTTCCTCTTTTATTTCTCTTGGGTATATACCTACCAGTGGAATCACTGAATCATATAGTAACTCTATATACTTAACTTTTTGAAGGACTGATAAACTCTTGTCCAAAGTGACCGTATCCTTTTATAGTCTCATCAGCAATAAATGAGCATTCTTATTTTTCCCTATCTTTACCAACACTTACTTTCTTTCTTTTCATTGTTGCTATAGTCATTCTAGCAGGCGGGAAGTGGTATCTCATTGTGGTTTTGATTTGTATTTCCCTGACAGCTAATGGTGTTGAACCTTTTCACGTGCTTGTTTGCTATTTGTATACCTTCTTGTGAGAATGTCTGTTCAGACCCTTTGCCCATATTAAAATGGGTTACTAAATGGGTGCCTGTGGCTTAGTGGGTAGGGCGCTGGCCACATACACCCAGGCTGGGTCAGCTAAGCAACAATGACAATTGCAACAAAAAAATAGCTGGGCACTGTAATCCCAGCTATTTGGAAGGCTGAGGCAAAAGAATTGCTTAAGCCAAAGAATTTGAGTTTGCTATGAGCTGCTATGAGCTGTGACTCTACCAAGGGGGAAATAATTAAACTCTGTCACAAAAAAAAAAAAAAAAGGTTATTTGTCTTTTTATTTTTGAGTTTAAGTTCATTATGTGTTTTAGATAGAAGTTCCTTATCAACATGAGATAGGTAAATATCTTTTGTCAAATTGTGAATTGTCTTTTTATGTTCTTGGCATTTTTTGCAGTTTTTAATTTCGATAAAGTCCAATTTATCTGTATTTTTCCATTTTTATATTGTGCTTTTAGGATTACAGTGAAGAAACCATTGCCTCACAAAAGTCAGGAAGATTTACTTTTATGTTTCCTTCTAATAGTTTGATATATTTAGCTCTTATACTTATGTCTATTGCATTTAAAAAATTAATACTCAGATTACACTTTCATATTTTTTCTTTTGTGAATTTTATGCTTATCTGACTTTTTCATTTCCCCATTAGGTTGGTTTTTATTCTTATTGATTTTTGTGAGTAATTTATGTATTGTGTGTTAGTGTTTTGTTTTATTTGCTGTAATTTAACATTCTGGTTTGTATTTTGCTTTGTAACTTTAAAAACTTTTAAAAAAATCAATTATTGAGTAAAAGGACTCCAGAGTCTTGACTATAGGAATAAAAGGGAGGATTTTCTTCTCGGGTTGCATCTATAATTGGGCTTATGACTGGATCACAGAATTGTATCCCTTCTATAATTTCCTGGTAAATGGGTAATCTTGGATCAGAAGCACTTCATGAAGAATGGAAACTTGGAGTTGTGGTTAGGAATGCAGACTTTGGCACCAGCCATTCTTTGGTTTAAATCCTGATTCTGATATTTACTGGCTGAGTAATCTTGAATAAAGTGCTTGATTTCTTTCAGTTTATCTTCCTCATCTGTGAATTTGGGATGATAATCCCTGTGTCACAATGTTATTGTAAAGAGTCACTGAGGGAGTGCTTGTGTCACCAACAATGTGACTCATCAGAAACCAAAAAGTATTCCCATTAGAAATATCTAGAAATGCTGGAAATAGTACGGTTATAATTTTAAATGCTTAGATGAGCTTGTAGAAAAGAAAAGGGGGATAGAGATGCTTAATTGCCATGTAAACAGGCAGGATGCCCATCTAGGGTATGTGTGTGTGTGTGTGTGTGTGTATTTCAGAATATGAGGAGGTGAGTTGTAGTATGCACTGCGTATAGAGACAAGGTCTTTAGCCACACAACATGGGATGCTGGAACTGAGCCTCCAGGACCCTTAAAAGGTTTCATCTTTTGAGAAATGATAGATCAGGAAAAATATCTACCCTTTACTCAAGGATAAGATAGAAAGTTTGTCTATTTCTGCTCAATCTCTGGGTAGAAAAAGACCTTGTATGACTTCAAAACACAGGCCTCATGTTCCTCACATATATCTCGTACTAAGATTTATATTGAGGATCCTCAAGATGAGAAAATAAAATATCAGTCTCGGATTTTTCTTTCATAGACATTTTACTGAGTAAAAATGAAGAGGAAATATTCCTCACTCATTTCGTGAGGCAGAACATTTACACTCAAAGCTAATAAGAATAGTATAAGGTAGTAAAATTTCAGGCCAATCTCATTTATGAACATAGATGAAAAAAAAAGTTGTTACAAATAAAGAATCCAGCAATACATTAAACAGAGAACACATGATGTTCAGGCTGGGTTTATTTTAGGGATGTGAATTTGTATCACAGTAGTAAATCGATTAATTTAATTCACCCCATTACAGCTTAAAGGAGAAATAGCTTGTAACAATTTCAATATGTGTACAAAAATTTGATAAAATTTCTTAGCAAGAGAAGAATGGAAGGGAATTTCCCTTAGACATACCAAAAATACTCTCAGAAATATCAAATTTAATATAAAATTCAGGAAAACATCCCTTTGAAGATCAAGAACAAGAAAATATATCTACTGTCACTACTTTTATTCAACATTATCTTGGCAGTCCTAGCCAGCACAGTAACATAAGAAGATAAAAAAGCTATAAAGTTAGAGAAGAAGAAAACTGGGAAGATTCTTAGATGATACAGTATTTACTTAGAAAAGTCTCAAAAGAGCTTATAGGTAAATTATTAGAATTAATAAAAGAGAATTTAACACACTTCTTACACACAATTTAATGCACAAAAATAAATTGCATTGTAATAACCAGCCTCCAATGGGTACAAAGTATAATAAAATATATATCATTTATAATACTGTATTTAAAGAAATCTAATCTAAAGGTTTGTAAGATCTTTAAGGAGAAAATTATAAAACATTATTGATAGAAGTTAAAGGAGACATAAAGGGATATTTTATGTGTGTGGATAAGAAGATTCAAATTTATGTAGGATAGAGGTGTCGGTTCTTCCCAAGCTGATCTAAAGAGTCATGCTATTCACATTAAGATTCCAACAGATTTTTTTTCTTTGTAGAATTTGATGCTAATATGGTACTAAATTTTATGGAAAAATAAAGTACTAAGAATATGTATGACATTCATAAAGAAGAAAAATAAGGGGAAACTTATCTTACCTCATATTAAAATTAATATAAAGCTATATTAGTTAAAATTGTAACAAATGCATGCTAATTAAGATAATGCAACATAAGGACGGACTAGTTGTATTCCTCCCTCACACCAACCTCAAAATTAATTACAGGTGGATTCAATCACAGGTGTCTAAATGTGAAAGGCAAACAAAATTGTTTAGAAGACAATATTGGCGAACTTATTTGTCACTTTGAATCAATTAACAATATTTTTTTATTTTTTTACTTATTTTTTATTTATTTTTAATTTTTTATTGTTAAATCATAACTGTGTACATTAGTGCAATCAAGGGGTACAATGTGCTGGTTTCATATACAATCTGAAATATTCTCATCAAACTGTTCAAAGTAGCCTTCATTTTCTAAGTCATTTTCTTAGTTATTTTATGTAGAGATTTGTATTCTGTCTTTAGTAAGTTTTGCCTATACCCATTCTAACATGCACCGTAGGTGCGGCCCCATCCACTACCCTCCCTCCACCCTCCCTTCCCCTTCCTTGGCCCTTTCCCCATAGTCTTGTGCTATAGTTGAGTTAAAGCCTTCATGTGAAAGCTATAAATCAGCTTCGTATTAGGGCTGAGTACATTGGATACTTTTTCTTCCATTCCTGAGATACTTTGCTAGGAAGAATATGTTCCAGCTCCATCCATGTAAACATGAAAGAGGTAAAGTCTCCATCTTTCTTTAAGGCTGGATGATATTTCATGGTATACATGTACCACAATTTGCTAGTCCATTTGTGGGTCGATGGGCAAAGAGTGAAAGTTTGATCTCTTCTGATCTGTGTGGATATCCTAGATCTCCTTTTCTTTTCTAATTGCAATGGCTAAAACTTCCATTACAATGTTAAAGAGCAATGGAGACAATGGGCAGCCTTGCCTGGTTGCGGATCTAAATGGAAATGATTTCAATTTAACTCCATTCAATACAATATTGGCTGTGAGTTTGCTGTAGATGGCCTTTATCAGTTTAAGAAATGTCCCTTCTATACCAATTTTCTTAGGTGTTCTGATCACGAAGGGATGCTGGATATTATCAAAAGATTTTTCTGTATTAATTGAAAGAATCATATGGTCTTTATTTTTTAATTTATTTATGTGCTGAATTACATTTATAGATTTATGTATATTGAAGCAGCCTTGAGACCCTGGGATAAATCCCACTTGGTCATGGTGTATAATTGTTTTGATGTGTTGTTGGATTCTGTTGGTTAGAATCTTATTTAGTATTTTAGCATCATTATTTATTCGTCATATTGGTCTATAATTTTCTTTTCTTGTTGGGTGTTTCCCTGCTTGGGGATCAAGGTGATGTTTGCTTCATAGAATGTGTTGGGTAATATTCCCTCTTTTTCTATATTTTGGAAGAGGTTTAGTACTATTGGTCCTAGTTCTTCTTTAAAGGTTTGGTAGAATTCTGACATAAAGCCATCTGGTCCTGGGCTTTTCTTTTTAGGGAGATGTTGTATAGTTGATGCTGTTTCGGAACTTGATATAGGCCTGCTCAAAATTTCCACTTTGTTCTGGCTAAGTCTTGGTAGGTGGCGTACTTCCAGGTATTGGTCGATTTCTTTCAGATTTTCAGATTTCTGAGAGTAGAGTTTTTTGTAGTATTCGTTAAGGATTTTTTGAATTTCTGAGGGGTCTGTTGTTATTTCATCATTACCATTTCTGATTGATGAAATTAAAGATTTTATTCTTTTTTTCCTGGTTGGGTTGGCCAAAGGTTGATCTATTTTGTTTTTTGTTTCAAAAAACCAACTTTTGGATTTATTGATCGGTTGTATAATTCTTTTGTTTTCAATTCATTTAATTCTACTCTGATTTTGGTTATTTCTTTTCTTCTGCTGGGTTTGGGGTTGGAGTGTTCTTCCTTCTCTAGTTGCTTGAGATGTCCCATTAAGTTATTAACGTCCTCTCTTTTTGTTTTCTTGAGGAAGGCTTGCAGTGCTATAAACTTCCCTCTTAGGACTGCCTTTGCAGTATTCTAGAGGTTCTGATAATTTGTGTCTTGATTGTTGTTTTGTTCCAAAAATTTGATGTTTCTCTTCTTAATCTTGTCTATAATCCATCTATCCTTCAGCATAAGGTTGTTTAGCTTTCATGTTTTTGTATGAATATGCAGGTTCCTGTTGTTATTGAGTTCAACTTTTATTCCATGATGGTCTGAGAAGATGCAAGGAATAATTCTATTTTTTAAAATTTGCCGAGTTTAGATTTGTGGCCTAGGATATGGTCGATTTTGGAGTATGTTTCGTGGGCTGATGAGAAGAATGTGTATTCAGTTTTGTTGGGATGAAATGTTCTGTAGATGTCTGTTAAGACCAGATGTTGAATGGTTGAGTTTAAATCTAAAATTTCTTTGCTTAGCTTTTTTTTGAGGATCTATCCAGTACTGCTAAAGGGGTGTTAAAATCTCCAACTATTATACAACTGGAAGAAATCAAGTTGCTCATGTCTGTTAGTTTCTCTTATAAACTGAGGTGCATTCTGGTTGGGTGCATAAGTATTAATAATTAATTTTCATCATTGAGTGTTGCCTTTAACAAGTATGAAGTGTCCATCCTTATCATTCCTTATTTTGGTTTGTTGAAAGCCAGTTGCGTCTGCGAATAAGATCGCAATGCCTGCTTTTTTCTGATTTCCATTTGCCTGCAGTATAGATGACCATCCCTTCACCTTGAGTCTATATTTGTCTTTTAATGTAAGATGCGATTCTTGGATGAAGCAGATATCTGGGTTGAGTTTTGGTATTTAATCAGCCAACCCGTGCCTCTTTAGAGGACAATTTAAACCATTCACATTAATTGAGAATATTGATAAGCCTTTCAAGAGTCCAGTGGACATTTTTAGTCCTTTTGCGACTGTGGAAGTTGGAATTTGATCAAAATTTCTGGGTGGGTTTGCTTTTGTGGTGGAGGATTATGCTGGTCTTTCTGGAAGATAGGTCTGAGAATATCCTGGAGAGTTTGTTTAGTTGTGGCAAATTTCTTCAACATGTGAATGTCATTGAGTATTTAATTTCTCTGTCAGAAATGAAACTCAGTTTAGCTGGGTCAGGATCCTGGGTTGAAAGTTATTTTGTTTTAGGAGATTAAATGTTGATGGCCATCCTCTTCTAGCTTAAAATGTTTCAGCAGAGATATCTGCAGTTATTCT
>CAUYPK010115675.1:0-59264 GCA_963574355.1 Loris lydekkerianus | reverse complement strand
TCATAGCTGTGTACATTAATGCAATCATGGGGCACCATACATTGTTTTTATAAATAGTTTGACACATTTCCATTAGACTGGCTAACATAGCCTTCCTGGCATTTTCTTAGTTATTGTGTTAAGACATTTATATTCTACATTGAGTAAATTTCACATATACCCTTGTAAGATTTTTTTTTTTTTAAATGGGGATAAAGGAGGAAGTTAGAAAACAAAAAGAATAGATTTTAAAATATTAAAATAAATGCTAACTATAGCAATATAAATTCTCCAAAATTATAATACCCAAACTGTGTTAGGTTAAAAACTCCATCTCGGCCTTAAAGTCTTTTCTGCCATTTATTAAACAGTTTTGAACTTTGGGGACTGGAGACTGTCCAGGATGTTGTGTGGGTCAGCATATCCTGCCAAGAGGTAACATCAGCCAGTGGAATCAGTTGGGCTCTCCGTCTGGCAGATCTGTCCCCCTCAGCTGCTCCTCCTCCAGTTTCCAGTCTTGGAGTTCATGTACAGTAAATCTTTCTCTTAATAAAGCCGTTTTTCAAATCTGACTTTGGACTAGGGACTGCTTTTTCTCCAAATGCAACAGCTGTTAAACATGGTGCATTGGGCACAGTGCATATCTCTTTGTTTAGTTTTTGGTTTTTAATATGAGCAGAGATGTAAAGGAGTGGGAGGACTCTATTGATTTCTTTCTACCCATGTCTTTGACTTGTTTTGGAAATAAGGCCTCCAGCTCCAAAAGGCTCTGGGCTCTGTGGGCTTCTTACCCTTAAGGACGAAACCTATTGTCCCCTAATAACCAATACACAGTTCCCCCCTTTCTTTTGGTAAGATGGAATTGTGGAGCTCAAGGTGTCAGCCAGCAGCGGCCAGGCCCTTTGGCCCCTATCTGTCCTGGTTACAGGGGAAAGACATTTTTGCCCCCTTGCTCTCTGGTCCTTCTGTCACTGTCTCCTTTCCCAGTGCACTGGGGAGCATTAACTCCCTGAAGGGGAAAAAAGTTCACAAAAGAAATGAATTATGCATATGGAATTCATTTCCTTGATGAATAGGGAATCTGAACAAACTCCATGGCTGTTTGATTTTAAGGCAGAAGGGAAGGGGGGGCTTAGGGCGAAGGAGGATGGAGGGCGGGATCAAAAAGAACTTGGAACAACAGAGGGTGGAAGAAAAACCAGGGCTGAAGGACTTGGGATGGAAATATTTAGGACAAACTAGCCCTTTGAAAATTGTTTATGGCCCATTATTCTTGCCAACACGTACACATGGATGCATACCTCAATCTCAATTAATGTGCAAATTTGTCTGCAGAGAAATTGGGGGTGATGGAAAGATTATATTGGGAAGAATTGACAACACCAAGGTGATGTGATCCTCCTGAATTAATGTTTTTTAGTGATTTTTGATTTACCGCAGTGCAACCTAACACTGGCACTTAGAATTTTAAGGCAGGAGTGTGGTAGACAGAACCACTGAATTTAGAAGAAGCCTTGGAACCAAGCCCCTACAAATGGTAGGACCTTGGGCAAGTCTCTTAATCCTTTTGAACCTCAGTTATCTCCTCTGAAAATAGGGATGGTGACAACTGCCTTGTGGAAAATTACAAGGATCAACAAAAAGTGCTTTGATGAATAATATAAAATGCAAATCTGAAGGGATTTTATTTTTCCCACTGGGCCTTTTTTTCTTGATGGACTTTTAGATGATCAGACCTAGTCTCTTCAGCAAGCCAGAGTTTCTTTGGAGACTAAGAATGAAGGAGAAATAGATTCAGAAGCAGCACGGTGATTAAAAGAATAAATAAAGAAACAAGCAATGAGTCCTGTTTCAATCTTCACCTATCTATGTTATACAAATCATTTAAAATAATCCATCTAATGCTTTTGGCAAATTTAGCCACTGGAGCCGTGGTGGTTGCTGCATGACTAGTTTGATCAATAGTAGGAAAGTTGGTTACTGACAGCCACAAGAATTGAGGCAAACATCTCAGGGTGGTTTTTAGAACCACTTGTGTAGGCTGAGTACCAGGCACCCTCTCTCCTGGCTGCCAAAGACCTGCAGATGCGTCCAAGGAAGAAATGTGGCCAACCTGACCTCTTCCTCCGAATTGTTCTCTATTATTCCCTGCTTCTGAATGGCTTGGGGATACTAAGTCTTGAGGACATGCCCTTTTGTTAGGGATATTTCCCTTCTTGCTGAAAGGAGAGAGATTTCTGGACAGTTTTAGGGGGACTTCAATCCCATTTCAGAATGGAGTGGGCTAAGCAGTTCCAACCACTATCATGTGTCTGTTTTTCTCATCATCAAATTTCAGTGCATGTGGTTTCCACAGAGGTGTGTATTTGTTCTGCAACAAGTCCTTGTTAGAGGCGAGGATGTGCATGTAATTGTATGCATTCCCTTGACTGCCCACCACACACAGTACAGTGAGGATGTGCATGTAATTATATGCATCCCTTTGACTGCCCAGTACAGGGGGGTGTCCTATGGTGTAGCATTCAACCTGTGCCCCCCCACAGGCCCTGGGAAGAGTGTTGAGGTATCCCATGACTGCCGTTTTGGCAGTAGGAAGTGGGTGGAGAGCCCACAAGGCTGCAGGCCCCCACCCCAACTTTAACCCCTGAACCTCTGTTTCATGGATTTTGTTTGTTTGGCTTTATGGTTGGAGTCTGCTTTTTGAGAAATGCTTGAAAGCCAGTGGTGCAGAGAATAGACCAGTGCCTCATATGAATTATTTATTTGTTTATTAAGATTGCCATGGCCCCTTTCCTCTTAAAGCTCAAGGCCCTGTATGGAATACGTCAAAATGATAACATTTAGTATTAAAGTCTGAAAATAGAGCCAGCCGAGGAGGAACCAAAGGGGAGGATGAGAAAAGAGGGAAGATAAGCAGAGAGAAAGGGCTGGTGGTCCACAGCCCAGCACCACCTTCCAAAGAAGGAAGGCCACACAGCCCCAGGGATTTGTGGGGGAATTCTGCTCTGCAGTGAATTGTGGTGCTAGCAGGAAAAGTCGCCCCCCTTTCTGAGCCTTATCCATAAAATCAGGAAGACCTATTGACCTCCCAGGGTCCTCCTAGGAATGATCTTTCAGGAAGGCTGAAGAGCTTTCCTTTTTAGGAGAGCAACCCTAACCTTTCTGCCAAGTTGTTATGGTAATAAACATGTAATAAGTTTGTTTAATGTTAATGCATAAACCTTTCAGTAACAAGTATGTTTGGTACAAAGTCATGTCCAACCCTGGCTGTTCCTTAAAATCACCTGGGGGAACTTTGAGATAATAACCCCAGTACCTGGATCCACCCTGGAACCGCGAAATCAGAACTTCTGAGGGCTGGTGCTGAACATGCCAAGTATCTCAGAGCATCTTGGCTTTTAATCACACACCAGGGTTGTGAAATACCTTGGGACCTAGGGAGGGTGATGAGAGAGGAGGTGAGGTTGAGAATACCGAGAGAACCGAAAGGAAGGGCTCATTATTAGGGGTGTGATTTTAAGTGCTTCTCCTAATGCACAGTGAGGAAGGGAATTGCAAACTGTCTTTGAGATTTTCAAGCTCTTGTTCATTCTTGTAATAAGTATAGTCCATTTTGCTTGTGCAGCTCATTTTTCACATACCTGAAGGCTGAGAAAACTCAGAAATTTTGTGGCAAGCCTCGATTGTGTCTTTGGCCACCACCTCACTACCTGCCTCCCCCAGAAAGTGTCCACCACATGACAGGTGCTGTTCTAGGGGTCCGGCACTAAGGATGTTTCAGTTTGGCGTGTAGCAGAGAGTGTGGTGTTACCCTCCTCATTACACAGAACAGGAAACAGAGGCCTAGAGAGGTTGCATGATTTGTTCTGGGTCTGCAAACTTGTACATAGCCGAGAAAGGGATCCAACCTGTTTATCTCACTCTAAGTCAACCCTCTTTTTTTCCATGATCTCTCAAAATGACACAGGACTTGTGAGTTTGTCAGCTGCCTCCTCCTGGTGGGGAGGCCTTTGTCTTTCTTCTTTCAGATAGGAGAGAAAAACATGACGGGAGAAATCAGCTTTCACAGCCATTACCTTGGAGATTGAGCAAGGCAGTGTGGTGTAAATAAAACGGAGCAAGGGCCTCAAGCCTCAGGGGCAAGCCTGCAATTAGAACTGGGCCAAAAGAAATAATATTGTGAGAGAGTCCAAATGAATGTGAGAAACAGGTTTTTTGTTTAACGGCGTGTCACCATGGTGTCACCATGTCACCTGAGCTCCCTGCCGTGGTCATTCTAATGTGGCAGGCCTCTCTGGTGTTACAGCTGTGTTCACTGTGGACTTATGGACTCCTCTTTAGGTGGCCCATGCTGGACTGTGCTCACATGTGACATTGGCCAACTAAGCAAGTTCAGAGCTCTCACACGTAGCCTTCTAGAACAAATGGACTGCCCTAGTTGCTGTCCCTTAATGGAGTGTTCCACAGTCATATTTTCTAGCTTAAAACAAAATTAGTCTTTTAAATGTAAAGCACATCTAAAGCACTTTAATTAATGGATCACTCTCTTAAGGGACTGTGGTGCTTAGTATGAGGTTCAGGCTGTTCTCTTTTTGTGCTGCTTTGGGAAAGAAGGTGCTAACTCCTTTCTAATGTAGACTGAACTTTTGTTGGGACCTGTTAGGCTTTAAACCTGGGGTCTGTTTGGCAAAATTGTCATGGCCCCCAGAACAGATCATGCTCTAACTCCATTAGCTTTTCCTGCAGTGTATAAAGCAGGCAGTTTTCAGGCATTGGTTTTTCCTACCTGTGGCTGGAAGTCACTGCCACACTGGGAGGCCTTGATTGTGTCTGTAGGTTCAAGCATAGGGGCTCCCACTTGGCTGCACCTGGTAGCCCCATCCTTCACACGCCCCGGGCAGACCACGTAACAAACTTCCCACATTAGCTATTTTCATCTCACCGCCTGCCAGGGTTGTGATGGGGCAAAGGTAAACTCATGCAACTCAAAATGGCCATCCTGGGTCTGTTCTAAGTTTGAGTTTTGACCTTGATCTAGCCTTTACATACTTTCCTTTATGAATTCCTTTTAATCTTAGCTAGTAAAAATATGCTGGCTGGCTTTTCTCTACTCATTATATATCACCAGCCTTGGGGTTTGTTAAAAAACTTGCTTGAGAAATCCGTGGCCAAAGTAAATATTGATATTTGGCTTGAAAGTATGGGCTTTGCTCACCAAGATCCCCTCTCTGAATACAGTGGAGAAAGAGATGAAGGTTTCTGGGAAGTTGAAGGCTTCTGGGAAGGGGCATTGGAGCAGTGCTCAACTCTGGCCATGTGGATCTGCAGACTAGATTAGGGGAATCTTGCTGCTACAGGTCAGAGATACTGTGGGCTCACACTGTGGCCGGCCACACACAGCCAGCCCTTTTTGGAGACAGGGAAGCCATCAGGCTCTCAGGCAACTCAAGTAAATAAAGGGAGACTTTTCTCTTTGCTCCCACGGACAGAGGATTTTTTCTATTAGAAGAGAAGGCAGCCCTGATTTAGTCTGATTAGCAAGTCCGTTCCTTCTACATTATCTGGAGAAAAGAAGGCCATCATAGTCCCTGAAACTTTCCTTGCCAGTTAACCTTGCTAGACAGCTGATCTTTGTCTCTTGACAACTGGAAACTGGGCCCTTGCTTCTCCAGGTGTCCACATGAAGGCCTCTTCACAGAGCAGGTATAGCTCATGCTGCCCTGGAATCTAGTAGCTGCTGCCTGAATTTGCACTGTCAATCTCCTCCCTTCCTCCCCCATTCCCAAGATGAGAAAAGGGCATGCAGGTGACAGTGTTTCTCTTCTGTCTCCACCACCTCTTCTCTTCCTCTTCCCAGTATTTTTCTTTTTTTTTGGTAACAAGGAGAGATGCAGTTATGGTGGTTGAAGGTGAGAGAATGATGTTGTTCAGGAAAAAAAAATCAGCCAAGAGAGCCTGGGGGGGAGGGGGAAGAAAGAACACCTGGGACACAGCACAGCCCTGGCATGGTGAGCCCTCCCCCCCAGCCTCCTGGTACCTCCCGTCTCCGAAGGAGGGTGATGGATTTGGTTTCTGCCACCATTAAACTGATAAATGAAATTTGTATGTTAAAACAATGATAATTTAATTGTATTTTCTTTCCTTCTTTCCCATCCACACTTCTATCACCCTCCCCCACTTCCTCACCCTTCAGCTTTGGGGGAGGGGGGTGGGAGGCTGTGGGGAGGGAGAGGCTTTGCAAGCTGTCGGTTTGCATTGTGTGGACGGGAAAGGTCTCTACCTGGCTCATTTTGTCCCCTTTGCTTAGGCTGTCACTGCTGACAGTCCTCATGTTTATTTCATCTCGCGTGGTGGCTGTCTCGTTTCCCTACCCTCCGATGTCATTAACGCACAGAGAGCGGGCCCTGCAGTGTTGAGCCTAATGAATTCCGCTGTGGCTGCTCTGCTCCCCACCTCGTTACCAAAGCTCAAGGTGTCAAATTAAACCCAGCCTGGGAGAGAGAGAGAAAGTGCGGGAGTAGACACAAGAGCAGAGGAAACGGGAGGTGATGGAACACACATAAACAACCCACCAAAAAGAAGAACAGTTGAAGGGGGGGGTGGAAGAGGGCGGGGGAGTGGGACAGAGAGGAACCTCACGAATGGGTGACTTTTTTCCTGTGACCAAATCCATTTCAGGCAAGGTGGCGCCGGTGACTCGCAGCAGGAACCTAATGACCTATTCCTCACAGGGGTGGGGTTTTGTACCTTGGCCTTGGCTGCGGTTTGTTGCCTTTTTCTCATTGCCTGGTTGATTTATTTTCATGGTTTATGCAGATTGGGCACCTTGCAAAGCAGGCAGAGCAAGTGAGAGCAGGCAGAGCTTAGGGAGAGCGTGTGTATGTGTGTGTGTATAAAAAGTAGACGCCAAATGTGAACTCCTGGTTTAGTGCTCAGATCAGCTGCAGAAATCCATGTTTCAAATGGGGGAAAGAGAAAAGCATCCCATAAATTTAAACGGTCCCAGGGAGGGTACTCTCTGGCACATTTCTCTCCCCTTATTCCACTCCAATTTGGGAAATGGGGATTTCCTTGCATTTACGAAGTATTTTTCTGTCTATTATCAGCATTTTACCTTTGGGGCATTTTGTTTGACACGACCATGAACAGAATCTTCCCCTTTTACAGATGGGCAAAATGAGGACTACAGATGTTAACTCACTTGTGCAAGATGACAGAGCTAGAACGTGAGAAAAAGGGGTGACATTTTCTTTTTCTTTTTTCTTTTTTTTTTATTATTAAATCATAGCTGTGTACATTAATGTGATCATGGGGCACCATGCACTGGTTTTATAGACCATTTGACACATTTTCATCACACTAGTTAACATAGCCTTCCTGGCATTTTCTTAGTTATTGTGTTAAGACATTTATAGTCTACATTTACTAAGTTTCACATGTACCCTTGTAAGATTCACCGAATTCAAGGTTTTTTTCCCCTTACATCACTAAACTTCCTAGAGATATCAAGAGGTGGGAGGAGGTTGGTGATAAATAAGCTTATGAGTCTTAAAAATTGAAGTAAATTTATATACAATAAAATGGGTAGGTCTGAAGTGAACAGTTTGGTGCATTTTGACCAGTTAGTTAATACACCCCTGCAACCAACACCCCACTTGAGGTATAAAACATTTCTGTCACCCTAGAAAGTTCTTTTGTTTTTTTCTCCTTCTGTCCTTCAATTGTCCTCCCTCCCCCATCACCATTGTTCTCTTTTTTTCATCTTACATCGTCATTTCTGCCTGTTTAAACTTCCTGGGAATGGAATTGTGTAGCACATACACTTTTGAGTCTGGCTTTTACATATCATACTGTTTTTTGAGATTTATCCAAGTTATTTCTTGCATTAAATAATTGGCCCCTTTTTATTGCTGAGTAAGTGTTCCATTGAATGAATATACCACAATTTGTTTATCCGATTCAATATGTAATTTTTTTAAGAAAAAACAACAAAACTTTGGCTGGGCCTGGTGGCTGACATCTGTAATCCTAGCCCTCAGAGCAACCCCAGTGGGCAGATCCCTTGAGCTCGGGAGTTTAAGACCAGCCTGAGTAAGAGGCTACTAAAAATAGAAAAACTTAGCTGGGCATTGTGACAGGTGCCTGTAGTCCCAGCTACTCAGGAGGCTAAGGCAGGAGGATCACCTGAGCCCAGAAGTTAGATGTTGTTCTGAGCTAGGCTAATGCCACAGCACTCTAGCTTGGGGCAACAATTTTTAAAAATAATTGTTTAATGTTTAAGACACAAAATGTATAGTAGTTTTGGAACACTTGGATGGTCAGCTAGGCCCGCTTTTCCTGGATTCAATGGCAGCGCCTGGCAAAAGGGTCGGGTAAGTAGAGGCACAGGCCAAACAAAGCCTTCCTGGCCACCTCTTTCCAACCTCAACCCACACATTGCTGCTTTGGGGAATTTTCTCTTTGCATAGGGCTCATTCTCTGGTTCACCATCCTTTTCTATTTGTGACAGTAGATATGACAATAGAGTGGCATGCCCCTTCTTTTTAGGAATTTTCTGTGTTGGTTATTTGATTTCAAAATTCTGCTCCTTCTTTTCCGAGATTAAAGTGGAATTTTGTTTTCAAGTAATTTCCACCGTTTCCTTTCTAAATAGGAGAGTCAACTACTCAAAAAGCATCATAAATCAGAACTAGAAATCTCTGGCAGATATTTTATAAAAACAATGCATTGGAGGCAGGGTGTCTAGCTATGGCACCCCCATTTTGTGACTGGGGCCAACATAGCAAACTTTGTCACTCACTAAGATACTTTTGTACTTGGAATAGCAAGAAAGTATAGGTTCCCTGACTTGTAACCCAGAGCTTTTATCTTGAATCAAGAAGGTAGAGAATATGTATGTGTGTGTGTATAGGGCGTGTGTCTGCGTGTGTCCCAGGGTACCTGAAATTTGCCATTTCTATGGACATAAAGGAGGTCCAGTCTTAGGTGCTCTGTTTAGAGTTGACATCATGGCACAGTCCTCAAGTTTCGCTGGTGTTTAAGCAAACTTCGATCCACTGGCGTCAGCAAGGCTGAGCACATCAGAGTAGAAACAGAATCAAGAGAGTTTTTGAACGATGAGGACAAGTGAAGGGAGAAACACTGGAAAATAAACTCTCCCTTTTAAAAAAATGTTTACTGGTGACGTTAGTACTTTGTGAAGAGTCGTACTGGGGGAGAGTGACCTGAGATCGGCCAAGCCTCCTTTCTTTTCTGCCCCTAGCCACATGAACTTTCTGAAAAAAAAAAATTCAGTTATGTAGCATTTTGACACCTATTCAGAAAGGATTCAGTTGTAGTCAGCTGATGGAAGAACTGAGGTGGTTAACCAAATCCTAAGCATTTATTCGTTCAGTCCCATTTATTGAACTTAGTGTAAGAAATAGATAAGGCAGCTTGCTCCTTTAGGAGCTCACAGCTGGAGAGGGCATGGATGTGTGTCATCACAGACAAGAGCAAAGGTGTGATAGCCAATGGAAGAAGGGCCCTTGCTTGGGCCGGGCGCGGCATCCTGGATAGGATAATTTAGGAAAGGAACTGATCTTATGGAAATTAGCTAAAGGAGTTACTCAATATTTAACCTATCTCCTCCCCCAGTCTCTGCCATCTTTTTTGAGCACCTGTCTTTTGCTGGGTACCATGTGGTGGGAGTGGCTTTGTGGGTAGAAAAGTCCAGTGTTGAAATGCAAGTAACATCGACTTTCATGGCTATCATGACCACTCATTTTTACTTATTTTTTAAAATTCAAAAAATTTTAAATTTTGATAGATTCAGGGATCCAAGTGGTTTTTGGTTACATGGATGAATTAGATAGTGGTGATGTCCAGGATTTTCATGTGCCATCACCCAAATGGTGTACATTGCCCCATATAGGTAGTTTTTCTTCCCTCACTTCCCTCCGTGTTGTGACCACTCTTAATCTCCCAAGGGTGAGTTACTTCTAATGTTGTCTTATTGAGACAATCAAGACAACATGAATATTTCTGGTAATGATCAGTGAATTTCCTCTGTGTAATCCAGTGTTTACGTTTGGTGGTCTGGAACTCTTGTTGACCTCCTTGACTGTGATCATCTGTTTTTGTTTTGTGTGTTTACTTGTACTAGGCTTTTGATTTGTAAAGCCCTATATGCAATTATGTCATAGAGCTGCTCTAAATCTTAGTGAGTGGCATCTTACAAGGCATGGATATGTTGGTTTTACAATGAACTGCGATAGTTGCTACAGTCTGATATGGTATAGGGACCCCATGTAGATTTTGTATGACAAACAAAGCTGTGGCTGCTTTGGGAGGTCAGTAGATATATGGAATGAGAAGAAATGTAGCGAGCCACCCCAACACTTTTTAACAGTTGGGGATCATATATAATGAGCCTTCACCTGCAAGTGGGGAATTAACATGGCACATTATTAAATATTTTAGAAATGATTTTTCTAAGAGTCAAAATAAGATACATGTTCTTTGATTAATTAGTCAAAAATTGGGCTGCTTAATAGAATGAATAATTCTTAGGATCTATTGATATAGCTACTTGATGGTAAGAAATGTTACATAAATATTAGGACTGTTCATATATAATTCTGTAACACTGGCCAGTTAGCTGGGGCAAATACGAATAATAGCAAAAGTATTTACATCCCGATGGAATCTAGGGTATACTTGAGTAGGTAATAAAATAAAGTAAATAATAAGTAAATAATAATTAAGAAGGCAAATATTTAGCAAACATCTTAGAGATTTTGTTCTAGCTATATCTGCCTATAGAATATGTGTTCTTCTAGTACATGTAATCTATATTTTGAGAAGTCATAAAATTAAAATAATAATAGAATCCATCTTATCTGAGTTAGTTTAGACCAACATTTTGGTAAGGCTAAGCATTTTTACTTCACTAAAATTAATTTATAAATACTATTTCTTTATGGCATTTCCACACTAATTAGGCTCCCAAATCTGTATAGGGCCGCAACACATCTCTTTCCTTCATCTTAGACAAATTGTAAGGAGAAAACTGGAATTTGACTAAAGCATAGCGTGCCACATAGTTACCGCTGGAGGATTTGTCGTGTCAGTTTAAGATTGAGTGATGGACACAGGAAATGCTGGGGAAAAACCAAAGGTTCTTAATATGAAATAGAAGTGTAAGGGATAATAAACTGCTAAAATATATAGAAAATTCTTACAGTATCACTAATTGTGTATGAAGCTTGTAGTCAGTCCTTCTGCTGGTATCCTAATGTTATATAATTGGCATATTACTGTATTATACATAGTATATGTGATATACTGTATTACATATAGTATATGTGATAGTATATATGATAGTATAATATACTCTCATATTATACCAAACATAGATGGGAAGATTTTCATCAATTGGTCACCTGAAATATGAGTTTATAAGTGGATTAACTGTGAATTATATATATGTTACCAACTCTTTTTTTTTTAGTTTACTATGTGGGATATTTGAGTAAAGCAATAATATTATACTAAAATAACATATTCCTGTCCAAATAAGGGTGTAATTTGATGTTTGATAAAACAAAACTATGGAGTATATTAGTATTGATCCTACATAGTAGAAAAATAACAGGAATGTAGAGATGATAAAAAAAGTAGTTGTCTCCGAGAGACAAGCTTCTGAAATACATGGCGATCAGGGGGCATCAGAGTAGGGCAGTAATTTCAGTGACTAGGATAGTTCCAAGTGCTCTAGTTTAACATTTTTAGGACGTAGGAGACGCATCATGCATTGGTATCTATTCAGAAGGTGGGAACATCTGCTGTCTGTCATGTAATTGGGAGACGTTTATCTCGACTGTAGGCAATAATAATGTGGTAAACCAAACCTCATATTATCATAATGCATTAAAACTGGATTAATCGAAGCAATAAAATTAAAGTAACAGTAAATGCTTAAACAACGTGTTATGTAATATTTACTTCAGCATTAGGAATGAAACAATATCATCACATTCTAGCAGATATATTTCATGATAATCTGTTCCAACAGGGCAGAAATAAGACTCAAAAATTTGCACAAGACGCTAATAAGAACTTAGAACTAACTTACACAGCCTTCTTGTTTAACACAAGTTGATCTAAGTGTGCCTGTTTTTGAGATCTGCTCAGGAAAAAGGGACCCACTTTTACTTCTATAGGGTGGTTGAGGAAGGAAATGCTCTTTTTCCTACCTGAGTTAGATTTGCTGTCTTTTTGCCTTTCGTATTTCCTCTGATCTGTGTGGCTTTAGCAACCACTGTGGTTTAAGCCCATGCACTCTGCATGCTGTGTAGGAAAGAAAGGGAATGGGCAAATGGCCCCAGAGTGAAACTAATTCCTACTTCCTGGCTTACCATTCAGTCTTTACAGTGGTTCGGGGGATGGCCTTCTGCTAAGGCACTTCTGGTCACGACTGTTGGCATTTGTGTCCCACTGTGCGGTCGATTCTAGGGGAGGGAAGAGCAAGTGGGTAGTGGATGAGGAAACCTAAAATTAAAAAGTGGACTCTTTCTCTCTGAAGCCATAAGGGCATACAGAAGTTGTAGTTATCTCATAAATAACGAGTAAGAAAAAAACAACAAAAAGAAGAACTGGAAGAAAAAAAAGCGAAATCAACCTTGCCACCTGCTATAGTCCTGCAGCCATGATTTAGCTCAATTATAAAGTGACCCAAACCACCAGTCAAGCCAACGCCATCATTTCCATATACTTTCATCAGCCTTGTGTAGAATCAACCAGTCAAAAGCTGCTTTCTGTCTGCTATGGTCATAAGGATTTCTGGCAATTTCAGTTCTTGCCTTTCTAAGAATGACCAAAATAACTGCAGATGATTACTAGAGATAAAATACTGGAGAGATCTGTTAATGCAGATAATTACCATGACGGTTCCTCAGCAAGGAAAGGAACTACGGCCTTTTCTCTGGATAGCAGCTTGATATTTCTGAATATGTTTGATTGACAGTACATAAATATACACACAGCAGAGTGGCATGGAAATAACACTCATTGATTTGTAGAGTCAAATCCAAGTTTAGTATTCCAGTTCTGCTACATGTTTACAGATAAAGGTCAAGCTATATGACCTTGGACGGGCTGTTTACCTCTCTGAACCTTAGATTATTAATGGGGGCTTTAATAGCTACTTATAATAGCCAATATTTATTGAATGCATACGTATCAGACACTATTAAAATAGATTTACATGTATTATTTATTTTAGTATTCACTGCAACTCTCTGAGATAGAGGCTCTTATACCCATTTTATAGCTGAGGAAATAAAAAACAGAAGTTGAGTAGCTTGCCTCCACTGACAGTTATTAAATGGCAGAACCACAATTCCATCTTAGGACTTTATTCATGATTTCCACAGTCTTACCTGTTCCCCATCACCTCATTGTGCCTAGTAGGAAAGCATCAATGGTGATCACACCTACCAGCCAGGCATGGTGGTGCCTGGTGGAGAGGAGGCACTTGGAAAGGGTCCATTCTTTTCACCACCTCTTTTCTCTGTTATGAACAATGTACCCTTGGACACACAGAGGAAATATATCCTTCCCCAAATGTTGAGAACTAGGTGTGTTGTTTTAAACTGTAGAAATCACATCCTGGGCACAAGCCCAGATTTGAAGACACAGTTTGATTCTCAACATCTGAGCTGGAAAGGAGTGAAATACCATTAGGTATTTTGCGTCCTAAGTCCATAAGGTGGGTGCAAGTTAAGCGCACCCACAGATCTTGTCTTTTTAAGGCTAAGCAAGGAACATGCATCTTCCTGCCCCCTCCTCCTTGGGAATGTAACTCTCCTCCCTTCATATTAATGCCCACATTCTCTGAGAGGATGTATTTCCCTTGTATCCTCAAAGCACCTGATCTAGAACCAAAGGGGCAGTGTGTGTATTAACAAAGTAGATGCTGAAACAAGTTGTGTTCTGTAAGTGACTAAAGAGAAGTTGGAGTTTGTGCTGAGGAGGCAGGAGGTCAGTCTGGAAGGGGCCCCTCCATTGTGGTACAGATTGGCCAGGTGCAGATGTAAGTTGCATAGGGTCTCCCTTCCATACTTAAGTCCTTCTCCCCTCTCCCTGGCAGCTTGGTCATGAGCACTTAGCACTTGACCAATTGGAAATACATATATCCCCAGACTTGAGGGACTTTTTGTTTGTTTGTTTGTTTGTTTTTTGAGACAGCATCTCACTATGTTGCCCTGGGTAGGTTGCCCACAGCAACCTCAAACTCTTGGGCTTAAGCGATTCTCTTGCCTCAGCCTCCCAGGTAGCTGGGACTATAGCTGCCCACCACAATGCCTGACTCTTTTTTTGTTGCAGCTGTCATTGTTGTTTAGCTGGCCTGGGCTGGGTATGAACCTGTCAGCCTGGGTGTATGTGGCTGGTGCCCCATCCGCTGAGCTACTGGCGCTGCCCCCCAGCCTTGAGTTATGAGAGATTACTGTAGCTGCTTCAGAGGTGGCAGCAGAATCGAGGATTGTGGCAATGGTGGGGATGAGTCCCCAAGGCCAGCGGTGCTGAGGTCTGTCTCCGAACAGATTTACTCTGGCAGTGCCTTGGCTGTATTTTCTGAGCTTGATTCTCCAGGCTTCCTGTCCACTTTGTGAGTCACAGCCGTCGGCTCTGTGAGGCGCTTCCCTGTCTGTCCAATATATTCCGTTCTCGGGTAGGTGAGCCAGAATACATTTCTATAGTTTGCGACCCAAAGCCTGGACTTTGGGTAGAAGATATTAAGGGAGAATCACATGCTATCTCAGAAACTGCTTGCTAGGAAAAGGAGGAGGGGCCTGGGGGTAATTTTATCCAGGGTAGATAATGACAAGGACAAAGTTCTCCCAGTGAGCAAAATATTTCTGGTATAGAATAAGATTTAAGCAAACTGGGGGAAGAATTGCACCTGGCTTTGAAATTTAAGGGAATGTTGTCTAAACCTGAAATACAGGTTTGGGCTTTGAATGGAGCCCTTTGGGGACCTTGCCTGTGTGGGACGTGCCAGGGCCTGGAGCTTTGGGGAACTTACAATGGGCTTGAAAAACAGCTGTCAGGAGCTGAGGAGTCTCACCTGCAGCCGACATGGCAGTGCTGTGACCCCAAACATCTGCATGGTAAGGCTGGCAAAAGATCAAGGACACTTTAAGGATCTCTTGGGATATAGTGTGGGATCTGTGCCGTAACACGAATTTCCTTTATATTAACTTGCTGCTCCTTGTCACACTAAAAGCTATATAAAAACAAAATTGGTTGCAACAACATACGAGAGGAAGAAGGAGGCCGTTTTGTCTAGAGGTCACACTTTGTGGTTGTATTGACGCCTTCTGTTCCTGCTTTCTTTTCTTGGTTAACAAACAGTGCTGCTTTTATGGACATTATCCTTGACTACAGTTCTTCAGTGCCTTTGCTAGTCATTGAACTTAGAAAACCAAAGGGAGGATGATTTTTTTTTCTCTTTTTAGTGGAGTATCTTATCTCCATTCCAACAACAATAGAGGTTGTATTCTGTGTACAAATACATAACACATCAGCTGTTGCTACTACTAATTCTCTTTCTAAGATTCATAACTCCTCCCCCCAGATTCTGTTTAGTCCTAGGTTACTTACCTTTCCTGGGGAGCCAAGCGCCTCTATTAACATCTGCACTATTCTGATGCGGGAGGAAACCAGAGCCTGCCTCCCCTGTGGACCTGTCACTGTGGGCCTTGGGGACTCGTCCCTGCCATTGCTACATCAGAACAGCTGATGGCATTTGAAGGCAAACACATAGTTTGTTGTTGAGTCTGTTCACTTTATTTTAGGCAACACAGGTAGGAAGCAGCCACGAGGAGGAAACCTCTGCTCTGCTTTTTTCTGATCTACCAATTCTTTCTCATTAGACTGTGAATTCTTTAGAACTTGTACCCCTGTCACCATCTTCTTATCCTTTACTTCTTCAGCATCGGAAGGAAGGAGAAACAAAGGAGGGCTGGTGTTTTGAGCATCAGGAAGGAATCCAGTAGAGGCCTTCTCTCCCTGGGATGTGTCTGGAGGGGAGCCCATCTGGCATGAGGGATAACATTACCAGTGGCTCATGTCAGAGACCTTCACCCCCTCAGGGACAGCCCTGTGTGTCCTCAGTGTGGCCCAGGGGTTACCCACAATTTCCCTGTAAGCCAGTTTCTGATATGGACCTTTGTCGTTTTATTTTTGGAACTAGTTAACGTATACATAAATATTATCACTTGACTGGAAATTCAGAAAAAGTTGTGCCAGCTGAATGTTTTCTTCTTAATGCGGAGGGCTTCAATTCCTATCAAATCAGTTTCTCCCAGACTTGAGGAGCCTTCTTTTAAATATCTCCTTAGTTTGTTTTTGGAAATTCAGTCAAATTGAACTTTAGGACTTCTAGGAGACCAGGTTCAGGTGGAGTTTACAGGATTTTTATAGAATGCCTTGAAGCTATGGGAAGCCCGACTACATCTTTGCACTGGTGCCAGTACCAAGCCAGCTCTAAATTCCCATAGTCAATTGTGATGACCTGGTATCATTCATGATGGCTCCGGGTCACAAGAGACATCTGCAGCTTATTCAAGACAAGCCCGAAGCCTCCCATGCACTGGACCCATGGGATGCCCTGCAGGATTTGGGACCGTGAACTTGGAGTCTTCCTCGGATCAGGGCCTCCTACCCAGCCTGGTGGCAGTGGGGTGCCTGTGTTCCACACCCAGCCTGCACTGGTCTTTTCCACAATTGCCTGGAGCTTGGTTGCTTAGTATGGTGACCATTTTTTCTTCCATTGTCGTCACCCTGTGGCATGAAGGTTTATCATTCTGTGTTATTCCATGCATGTATACATGTATGTGTATTTATTGTCTTGTGGTAGTTGGCAGTTAATGTGCAGAATTTTGATCAGAAATAGTTCTTCTTTCTCCTAAACTAGAAACATCTTCCTCTCTTATTCTTTTATTATTGTGTTACTACAGAGAACCACATCTCCAAGATACAAATGTCTTTAAAATTGACTATGATATTGTAGAAACGCATTGGCACTAACATCAACACAAGCTGAAAATATGTCCTGTTCAGCTTTGTAACTTTCAGATACTTTCCCAGAAGCCAAGGCCTTAAGGATATGTCAGCCAAGGGAATGATGTTAACAAAATGTGAGGGAGGCTGGCTTCCTGTCTTTTGTCCTTTCTTGTATCTTGAGGTTTGCTCAGAGAATAAGGTATCTTGGTGGGGCACTTCTCCCTACGGAAATAACATGATCTGGTGTAATAATATATTACTGTTCATGCAATATGGAACCTATTCAACATTATGTGCTTTGGGCTCTGGCCTACGGCCTCCCTGATCTAGGCCCTGCATGTAAAGATACTTATCATTGACACGCTGTGTGTTCTTTAAAAGTAAAGCATTATCAAAGATACTTACATTTAATGAGATGATTGCACCTGTCTGTCATCGCAATTAAAACATTTATGAGATCATCAAACACTTTTTTGAGGGCTCCTCAACATATCGCTCTTGGTGTGATATCCTATCCATCATAGTCCTATGCAAATAATTATATTAGCAAAGTATGGTGAAGTGTGTTGGTGCCTTAAGTAAAATATCAGTTGCCAGGTGAGTTTGGGGTGAACCCTGGGCCAACTTTCATAGCACAGCTATGACTCATCAGATGGTTGTTTGAGTTAATTACGCTTCCCAGAAGCCAAGCATTGAAGAAAGAGAGTGTGGGAATCCAAGCACCTGCTGGATGGTACCTGATTATTTTGTGGAGGGCTTCAAACAGTATCCCCATCTGTGGCAGGTAAATCCTGAAAGAGTAAAAATGCTGCTGTGTCAGGGACTGAGCAGCCCAGGAGCCACTTTGCATGTGGTCAATATATTACCTAATAATAAATCTCCATAACCCAGGGAGAGGACTGTGTGTCAGAGAGAAGGACACAGATGTCTTTGCAGAAACAGATTAACTGAGGTCATGGAGTTTGGAAAGCCCACTTCTCCCTCATCGTCACATAAAGAAGTCTTTCCTTCTCATTATATTCTGAATTAACCATCTGGGGACCTTGTTTAGGCGTCTTGACCTTTTGAGGTTCCGTATCTTCCTCTGTAAGGCAAGGAAGCTTTTTAGTTTGTGGCTGTCTTTCCAGTCGGTGTCCACTCTGCCTTTGATAGTAGGTAGCGGCAGCACCAACATTGGTTCCCATATCAGCCTTCACGTGTATTAAGGTTTGGGGCCTAAGTTGCACTCCCATCATGAGAGTCAGGTCCTGGCATCATTCTCCATGGTTCTGAAACTTCATGATGACCCAAACTTGGAATCTGTTTTGTAGGATCTTAGGAAAAAGGCCTTTTGTGGGCAGCACCTGTGGCTCAGTGAGTAGGGTGCCAGCCCCTATACCAAGGTTGGTGGGTTTGAACCTAGCTCCGGTCAAACTGCAACAGTAAAAATGGCCAGGCATTGTGGTGGGCACCTGTAGTCCCAGCTCCTTGGAGGCTGAGACAAGAGAATTACCTAAGCCCAAGAGCTGGAGGTTGCTGGGGAGGGGGAGGACCGTGAGGCTTCTTAAAAGGAGCTTGAACCCTGTAATGAATCCCGGGAACGTTTTAGCTCCAAGGTTCTTGTCTAAATGAGCAGAAAGAATGGATACTCTCTCAAATATTGGCAGTATAGCTCCAATGGCCAGGAATTTTAGTTGCACTAACAATAATCCATTCTGGCTACTACTTTGCACACTATAAAAAAATTATGAACAATTATGAGTTGAATAAAAGCTTAAAAAATACACGGGACACTGGTTAGCTCGCAGACTGTCTGGAGGGCCTGACACCCTGTGTCTGTAGCACCCGCCCACCGCATAGTGGGGCTTTCTCTGCTGGACTCACCTCTGACTCTGCTGCTGAAGCCGGGATGCTCAAGACCTGATGCCCCTGGGAGGGCGGCTTCCACCCCTGCAGAACTACACACCCCATCATCATGGTTGTCAAAAGATCAAATTCCTTGCATTCGGCTGCTGCTTCTCAGGATTCAAGTTGGTGAAACTTCATCGTGTTGGTGGAACCCATTGTATGTGCCTCTACCTAGTGATGAGGGCATCTGGGATGTTAAGTTTGCTGCCTTGACCTTGAGAAGAAAGGACTCACAATGTGGGGAATTATCAAAATGGTAATGCCTCAAAGATATTAGGCAGCCTTAAAATTTCAGTTTCCTGGGGGCAACTCCAGGATGGAATGGCGCATGAGAGGAGGTGGAGTTGAGAAGATGGGGGATGTGACTCTTCACTATTCCTATGAATCCCTCACCTCCCAGAGGATGTCCCCATTTGCCATACTCTTGGAGTACCTGTCTAACTTAGTGCTTTCTCCTGGGGATTTCTCAATGGAATGTCACATCTCAGTTCTTCTTCCCCAAAGCCTTGAAAGCTGGATGGAATGAAAGGAGGCTGTGTTCATTTCTACATTAAGTGGACACGTTATGAACGCTAACAGGTGGCTTAAGTCCATGGTTACCATTATTGTTACTGATGCTTTGGGGTGTGTGTAGATATACACATAAGCCTCAGGTTTCAAAGGTTCAGTGATGTATTTAGTCTAATGTGTATGTTATTGTGATGTACTAGTGTGTTCGTTTCTCAGATGAGTCCGAGAAAGAAAAATGAAATAATGATAGCTGCTCTAAGAAGCCTGATAACAATTCTGGCTGATGGAGCAGATATTCTGCAGCTTGATAAACTCACAGAATTGTGGGACTTTTGTTATTGCTATTCTGGTAATGGCAATGTCCCTACACTCCTTTCCAAGAATATCAGTAAATAATGAAAATAGGCCTAGGAGAGGGGCTGGAACAAAGGTGGAAGATTACGGAGGAGAAGGAAAGGATTCTTGAGAGCAATTAGATTTTAAAATCGGGAGGAGTTTCAGAGGCTAAGGCATTTGCAAAAAGAAAAAGTAGTAACAGTGAATAATAATTTAATAATTACTACCTTCTATTGAGTCCTAATTATGTGCTAAGATTCTTATTAGGTTATCTCACCTATTCTTCATGGAACTCTTTCAGGATGGCATTGATTTCCTTTTTCTCAGATGAATAGACTGAGGTTAAGAGATTTTATGTAACCGGGTTTTGTTACACAATTTGTCCTTGGTAGAGTTGAGATTTGAACCTGGTCTCTTAAGCACCAAGCTACACCCTGAAAATAGGGCCTGACGTCCTGTCTGTCTTGGGATCATTCTGCCCACTTTAGTTAATTACTTTGAAAACATCATTGCTCTCCCCACCCAGATTGACACTGCTTCTGAAGACTTTTTCAGGCCATCTGCTCCCTCTTCAGGAGCCCTTGGACTTGTGACCTTCCCTTTTTCTTACTGATCTCATCTAGACCTTCCACTGTGTCTGTACATATCTAGATCTTATCTTTGCATGGCAACGAGCTAAGAAGCAATGCAAGGACCCCTAAAGTCCTTGCCTTGAAGTTTATAATCTGAAAAAAAAAAAAATACATTTGCAGAGCAATAATTCCACCCCCTACTGGCAGTACAGAGAAGCAGAGGACGGATGGTCACTGGGTAGCTGCTTCAGCCTCGAGACATCGTATGGACAAGGCCTCTGTCATAATTTAATAAGTAGTTTCACAGTTAAGCACAGTAGACTATTGGCATCCAAAGATTTAATAGACTTGGTTTTAACTACTAAAAAATGGCCACGAGTGTCGATGGCATGTAATAAGCTGTAATTTTGCTGAGGCACACATTTTAAATGCTTTTGCAATAGTAAGTCATCTAGCTGGTGAGGGATCCCACCCAGCTGCAGCAGCCCCATCTCGCTGAGTGAGAGTCTCAGATTCGGGGATTCCCAGGGGTCTTCAGGACAGCAAAGTCAATTGTAAACACAGTTTGTACTCCCTGTATTATTGTTTCCCAGCCTATCCCAGGTCCAGATAGTGAAGTCCGTGAGACCAGCAGGGTGTCCTCTGGCTCTACACAAATGGCCTCCCATCTCCCATCTCCCTGGACTGGGTGGAGTGCTGGTTGCACATCTCTCCCCGATTCATAGGACTTATCTATGGACGAAGAGTGATTGATGTCCGTTTCTGTGTGCTTTTACGATTTTTGAGGGGAACTATGTCATCATCATCTCCCAGTATCCGCTGTTGACAACCCACTGCTACATGCTCCTGAATTTGCCTTTACGGGACTCTGTGAAATACAGCATGAAGTCCCACCTACCCTAGAGACTGCTTTTTCCTAGGAAGACCTCTCTTTTTTTTTTTTTTTTTTGTCAACCTAACTAAGCAATTGGTAAAGGGAGGGGTGTACTGTGTCTAATGTTTCCCCACCAAACCTTGATTTGGGGAGGTGGTTTGACTTGAAGGCTCCAACTTCACTTCTCTGGCAGAAGTTGGACAAGTGTGACCAAATCCCCTCTCCTTGGACCTACTGGCATTCTCCTCCACCCAGCCCACCTCCACCATGACTTGTGATCGCCTGAGTGAGAAATGAAATACATGATCTGCCAGCCAAGACCCAGCTGGGCTGGGTCCTGAGGTGATCTTCAGATGGGGCAGATAACAGGGAGCCTCTAAGCCCTGCCAAAATCACTTGGCTGCAACCCCAAGATAATATTTGAAGCCCTTGTGCTCAAGAGCGTCAAAGTATTACTGCTCTTCCCCTTTCCTCTTACCTTCCCCGAGCACAGCCAACACTTGACATCTTTTTATCAGATGAGCTTGGCACCGCCAGGAGGCCAGGACCAGCTCCTCGCGCCAATGTGGCAGCAGCCACAGCCCCTCAGCTTGTTAGACTGAAAGAATGTGCCGTTTTAATTAATGATATGTAAATATCCTTGAATGGGCCGCATTTGCATATTAAGAGAGATTTGCGGAATCTGCGGAGTAATATATTTTAATTAAGGATTAATTAAAAATAATGGGAATTTCATTTCGCCTGGCAGAATCCGTTTAGATTTTAGCACACGTCTGCTTGGGAGTCTGGTAGGAAGGCTCAGCGTTGCGATTCCCGCAGATGAGAGAGGCACTCCTGTGTTTATCATCCTGGAGCCCCACTCCGGGGAGCAGAGGGAATAGAAAGGGGGTAACATTTTCCTCTTGCCTCCCCCATCACCCACCCTTCTTCTTCCCTCCTCTTTGTGATTTTAGGGCTGTTTTGGTATTCTTTATGGTAAAGTAAGTAAATGGCTCTGAGACACGGAACACTAGTTGTGTTGGCAATTATGTTAATGGGATGCTATTAGGCTATGATTCTATATGAGCAATTGGGGAGAAGAAATGCCTTACTGAGAGAGAATGATACAACAGACGTCTGTCTTATTGATATAGCTCCAGTGGTGCTTTCTGCGTAATTACACTCGGCCACTTCCTTTAGGTGGGGGAGAAGCCGCTGCATTAGGGAGCTGGGAGCAAGGGATTGGGGTAAGGGGTGCCTCCTAACAAATGCACAGAGGATGTGGGGTGGGGGTGGGGGCAGACCCTCCTACCTGATGTGGGCATGGCAGGTGAGCAAAACACGTCTTACCGGAATCATGTTCTCTTCCTTTCCCTTCTACTTCCTGGAAGTAGTCGTTAAGTATGGCTTGAATTCTAGCTCCCAGGGGTCCTCTCCAGAGGTTGAATTTTCTGGATTGTATGAGACCTACAGTAGGCCCGCCCTACTTCCCTTTCCTGGGTTCATGCCACAAGTGCTGTTCTCTAAGGGAATTCACTGCTCTATCCTTAGCCCCGACACATGCCCACAGCCTTCCAATACTCCTGTTGTGTCTGTCCCGGTTTGGGAGCTTTACGTGACCCTCATGAGGTCTCCTATCAATGTTGTGTTGCTGTATCTCTCTCCCGTCAGCTCTGTTAATATTTTTTTTGGTGCTCTGATGTTGGGTGCACGTATATTTCTCATTGTTACATCTTCCTGATGCCTTGTACGAATCCTCATGGTTTGGGCTTCTAGAAGCCCTTTCCTCTTCTGCCAGCCCTGACACCGCCAGCAACATGGGCATTTGACTAGGAGCTTGCAGCCTCTCCTCCTGCCACTTGGCTGCTGTGGGAGAGTGAGAGCACACAGCAGCCGGGCACAATCAGAAGTGGGACTCTCTGCCCTCAAGTGACTGCACCTGAGCCCAGGAAGAGGCAAAGGCATATCTGTTTTTTTCCCCTTGTGGTAACACACCCTCGGGGATGTCCAGGGCCTCTTCACAGCTGATGGCCTGAGGCTTGCCTCTTTGAAGCAAATTTCCAGGGTTGTTTAGATGACTGCCCTGCCCAGCTGAAGAAGTGCTGGGGAGGAACTGGAGGCCAGGGATTTGGCAATTATGCTTCCACATACAATCCCTTTTCCAGGAGAATCCCCTGGTGGGAAATTACAGCACTTCCCCTGGAAGCCTTAGCTGAGTTTTCCCTTTACTCTCATTAAAAAATATGTATGTCAGCTATCTCCCTCTCCTCTGTCGGGCGTGTCTTCCGTAATTTATGAATTTAGGGGAAATGCACCTATAGGCACGGCTGCTGTGGCCTTTCCTTGCCTGCTTTGTGACATCTCAATAGCCCGCTGACTGAAGGCCTGCGGGGTCAGGTTTGAAGGGAAGATGGGGGAGCATCTGATGCTGAGTGTATCCCGACTGTGAGAACAAGGAAGGAGAAAAGGCCTTCAGAGAACGCTGGGATGGAAAACAGAGAACTGAGAACAGCAGGGAGAGGACAAGGGAGCAAGAGGGCAAGGCATCGTGTAAACCGAGGTCCTGATGCCGTTAAGATTGAGGGGACAGTGAACAAAGCCTGGGGGGAGAACCGAAAGTGTTCTCGCCTTCTGCCTGTGTCCGCGTGCCTGTGTGCACTTTGCAAAGGCAGCGGTGCTATATCTAATGCAAATGGAGAAAACGCAGTTTCTGGTAAGTGTTCCCTAATAAATAACATCGAGTCTTCTTCCCTATCAGCCAGTGACATCCTGCATTTCTCTTTGCCATGCACCAGCCCAAGACATTTAATGATGTGGTGCTCCTTACGGGATGTGAGGTCCATGTTAATATCTCCACTCACACAATGGTGGGAACAGACTTGGGCTCGACTCAATTATCCCACACCAGCAGAAATCACAAAATAAATACATATGATATATGTGTGCGTGTGTGTAATATTTTCAAGCACAAAGACAGCCTTCTTTTTTGTTGTAAAGTCAGAGAAGTTACTGTTGGATTTTTGTTTGCTTGCTTGTTTTTCTTTTCATTATGTAGAAATTCATCCCGGGCTAGCTCTTGGTCGCTGGAGGATTTCATTAGCGGAATGAAGTAAAAATAATCAATTTCAGATGTTTCCAGTGTTTGTGGTAATAGTCTTTCTAACAATTCTGATTAGCCATGTGAGATGGAATTTTTCTTTTAAATTACTGCACGTTGGCATTAAATACAGGCAAAGTTTTCGTGTGCCCACACGCGTGTGCACACGCTTGCCAGGCGGGAAGGCTTATATTCATTCTGGCCCTATTCCTCCCCTGTTCTACTGCCTGCTTCATCTTTAATTTCCCCTGTCGTCACCCTTTCCCTCCGTCAGTGCCATTTCTGAAAGGCTGTCCTTTGCTCTTTCCCTACAAGTCTGGGCCATTTCTGGGAACATGTGTGAAAGGCTGTTTTCTTTCTTTTTTTTTTTTTTTGTAAGTGGCCGGGGAGGGTAAGAGAAGCTAGTTAAATCTGCATTCAAATCGGTAGAAAGACAGTGTGCCTTTGGAGGGAAGGTATTGTGTGTGGGTGTCCGAGTCAGTGGTGTGCGCTATCCCGGTATCTCTGCCAGCCCTACTGGGAGAAGGTGCCGACCTGCCCACAGGCCTTACCCACCTCTTTTCCCCCCACCCTCTTGTACTTTCAAAGAATGAATAAATTAAACAGAGTCCACCGTGGATTCTTCATTATTAATTTGTTTCTTTTTATTTATTTTTCATGCATTTTTCTTACTCTGTTTTTTTCTTCCCCCCCTTTTTTCCCTTGTTCTTTCTTATTTTCCCCCTTGACACCCATGTTCACAGCCCTCCCATCTTTCCTTTCCTCCATATGAATGGTTATGGATAGCAATTTACCGCACACGTGTGTGTGTGTGTGTGTCTACATAGATACTCATGGGTGTGAACACACCGTAGAGGGCCGCCACATGTGTGTATTGTTTATACT
This sequence comes from Loris lydekkerianus, assembly GCA_963574355.1. NCBI lineage: Eukaryota > Metazoa > Chordata > Mammalia > Primates > Lorisidae > Loris > Loris lydekkerianus. The sequence goes on along the minus strand of CAUYPK010115675.1, from coordinate 34,096 downwards.
TTTTCCCTTTGATAAGCTGTCACCAGTGGGCACTGCTCCGGGATTTGATCCCAGTAATATCTCGACCCGGTGGAAGACATTTAACACCCTTCCAGACCCTTTGCTCTGCCTCTGTCTCTGAACCTTTCACTCTCCTTTAATGAGAATTTCTCCTAATTATTTCAGTGGCTGCAGCAGAGGGACCGCAGTGTACTTAGATCTTGATACTGAGACGTGACTGTTATGCTGATAAAGGCAAGAGATCAATAATTTAGGCCCCAGCTTTAATGGCAAAGCTGAGAGCTTAAGTGTCTGCATTCAGGTTGAGTCTTAGAGGTTCTTGGAGTATTAATAATTTCCATAGGATTTTCTCCCTTTTCTTTTTATGCTGTAGCTGATCGGCATTCTTGTACTTCCTAAATTATATTTAAAAATATATATGTTTATTTCATCTATTGAACATATATGTCTGTACGTCACATAAATGTGCCTTGGCATCTTGTGTGTACAGCTGATTCCTTACGTATGTGTATACAGACATAGCCACACAGATTTCCATTTTTGTTCTTATCTGAGGAGTGTCCTTAGCCACATTGTCTTTGGTTTGGGGGCTACCCATAATTTGTCCTTTCAAAATTCATCTGGTAAATATGCAATCACTTCAAAGGCAGGGGTAAAATGTCATCTTTTTCCTCCTCCCTTTCTTTTCTTTTTTTCTTTCTTCTTTTATTCTCTATAATTTCACCCTCTACCTGAAGTCTCCAATTGCACTTGACTGAAAGGGGCACCATCAAGACACGGAGCTCACTCAGAGGGGTGTGTGTGGGTGAGTAATACGATTCTGAGTTTTTATATAGGCTCCTTCTTTGAAGCATTTCTGACAAAACTGTTAGGCAATACATGTGTACTACAGACATATAAATGCTGTGAAAATAATCGTAGTATAGTATATATTTTATATTAAGGTTGAAAAGACAAAAAAGAAAGCATAAGAGGTTTTCTGAGATTAGTCATTGGAATGTTTGTTACCTACACCAGGGCTCTCCCCAAAGCATCAGAGTGGTGCTGGGAGTGCTGCCCAGAAACTAGATGCCTCCTAAAGGGGAGTATTGGGGAGTATTACATATCCTCCGAGTCCAAGCCTCAAAGCCACCACTCTTCTGTACTTTTGAAGTTTCTCTGGTCTTTTTTTTTTTTCTTCTGGAAAGTTACTGACATTTTTAAGCTGCCACAATACACTTAACTCCTGTGAATCTGCGTATACAGGGTGGACATAAAGTTCGTGTGCAATTTAAAGCTACACCTGTTTAAAATTGCACACAAATATTATGTCCACCCTGTATACGCAGGTATACAGGTGTCCACACCTTTTAACACTGTAAATTTAGTGAAGAAAATAGTTCTTTTAATCATCGGCTTCCAAACTGTGTGTGACTTTTGGGGGGATGTGGTGTGATTCCACACTGACCTCTCAGCACATACCACACCCCGCCACTAGGGGGCAGAGCGGCAGACTCGTCGTTTCCATGGTTTTTGGAGGAGGGTTCCTGTCCTCTCCTACAAAAACACAGGGACGGCTGCTACTACATTATCCATAACTTGTAGGAAAGTACAGAGGAAGGCTGTGAATAACTGTTGAGGCCTTACATGTTGGGAAACTAGGGCGGAGACACAAAGTGACTCTGGGTTGAAAGCCAGACATATAAATGCCACCTGTGTAGGTGGTTTCCATGACCAGTCCAGGTGGTTCCCTGGACTTTTCATCAGGTGTCAGGTTTGTTTACTTTTTTGCCTTCAGTCCCTTGTCAGTCTCCATGTCTCTGCTCCCCAAAGTCATTATGGTTGTATCTTCCTAATTTCACAGGAGATGATACTATTTTTTACAAGGAGCTTATTTCTATAAGCAGATTCCCTTTTGTGGAGTCAAGTCTGGAGATAACAGGGTCACAACCTATATGTGGATGTAGGACAAAGGAGAAGTTGACTGTCACCCAAAGAATCATAGTATCTTGTGTTTTCCATACACATCTACTTGATCCTCTGGCTTAGGTGTACATATAGTCAGTTTTCTTCCCTTGTGCTTGAATTTTCTTTGCTCTGCCAAGGTTACCATTGCTCTGCTAAGTTGAGATGTTAGACCTGCTTTTTGGTGCTTGCTACCAAAATCCATTTTTTATTTAAGAGAGACAGCTTACAGCTTTCGCCTGAGAGCCAGGAGTCAAGGAGTCCTGAGAAAATTACAAATGGGCATGGAATGTCCTGGATAATTCTGTGGTAGAGCAATTAATTCTGAACCACTAAGTACCATGGAGAACTTGACGCCAACTAAATAGGCAGACATTTTACAAATGCTGCCAGAATTTACAAACCACCCAGTGTGCCACCGCTTCAAGGGAGCAAAATTACCAACTCTAACAAATTGGAAAAAATGAAGAAATACTTCAAAGTCTGAATCCAATTGCTGAAAGTGTCTTTTAAACTTAATGGGATGATACTGTGGTTTCATGGTACCCATGAAAACATCCCTTTCCTTCAGGATGGTGTTTTATAGTTTACCACATGCTGTCACATTGATATTGTTATTTGATCCTCAAAACAAACCTAGGACATTGGCAAGGGAAATATGATTAACCCCATTTTAGGATGAGGAAACTAAAGGTTGGAAGTCTAGAATGGTTTCATTAGTTCCTGTCTTCCTGGCTCTGCCCTGGGGGAGGCAGCAGACTGCCTGATCCAGCCATCATCTTTGCTCACCCTCCTGGCCCAGACCAAGCCAGCCAGAGTAGAGCTGGCTGAGCAAGGCATCCAATCCAGGCGTCAGGAGCTATTCCGATGTACCCAAAATTTTACCATTTTGAGGGATCCTTTCATGTTCTGCTCTTATGTCTGCAAGATCCTTTCACCAGGATCATTCATTCATATCATCTTGAATATCATGTTATCTATCATATCATGAATTATAGGAGTGATCCTGGACCATGACTCAGACCCCCATGTGAAAATAAGGTGTTGTATCCTACCACACTGGCTCAAATGGAAACTTCTAAACATCATTGAGACTGGACTTGAACTTCCCATATTTCATTAGACTAGGTTTTAGACTTTTGGTGCAATTCCAGGCTCTGCCGACTACGTGCCCAGTCCCCTCTACTCCTGCGGTTTGAATCCGGTGACCTCTCACCTCCTTCCCACAGCAGAACCTCTCTCCCCCACTATGCCCTGCTGAAGGGCTGTGCTGTTTACATTCTACACCAACTTGTGTTTGCAGACTCAGTCCCCTCCTCCCAGGTCTTGAACTCACCCTAATAGAAGAGAGGGGAGCAGGATGGAAAAGGAGGCCTTTACTTTCTTTGTGCTGCTATAAGTTAGTCTTTGAATTGCCTGGAATAAGGCAGGGGGCCCACAGGCCTCCTGTGAAGTGTGTGTATAATCATGCCATGTGTGCCCGGCCCATATGCCGGGCTTCCGCTTTCAGTTCTTTCTGTTTTCACATCCTTTCCTGGGTAATGAGATCCCTGAAGATGCTGGGTTTGTGTAGGTGAAGTAAAGTGGGGCTGGCTCCAGACCAGCAGAGATTAGAACTGAGGGTGAAACAATGTTCACCAGTGAAATTAAAATCAAATCTGGGTAGGCCAAAGTGTGAAACCAAGAGGGCAAGGCCAAGAGGCAGGATGGTGTATGCAGGTGGAAACCAGAAGACCAGACTGAAAGGAGGCTACACAATCCCAAACCCTGGAGCTTGACTGCCTTGGGTGTGGAGTTTATTGTCAAGGGCATTTTGGCTTACACATGAAGTCTTGAAATGGCTAATAATTGAAGTGTTTCAGACTTGGGAATGAGATCCCTTGGGTTCAAAGCCTAGACCCCCCAACTTAGTAGCTACTTAATTGTCTGGCTTAATATTCATTAATAGTGTTGTTGATGTTTTCTTCAAAGAGCCCAGCCTGATTCACTCCCTGGCTGCTGAGAGTTCCTTTTATTAAAGCTTAAACCCTAACCCTTATGCTAGGGTTATGGTAAGGACTGAGGTCTGCTTTTAAATGGACATGCTGCCCAGTATGGTCTTCTCTACCCCAGAGCAATGACTGTCTGAGAGGTTTTATTTTTGCATAAGATTATCATGCTGATCACTGTTAGACCAATTTGGCCACTGCAGATAGGATTCTTGGCTTACTTTCTACCCTTTTCCCAATGAGAAAGAAATGTTAAGACCTATTGCTGAGTCTTCATGCTTCTTGACAAATGAGAGTATCTTCCATGCATACGTCACTTTACGGTTTACAAAGTGCCTTTATTTGCACCACTTAAACAATTTTGAAGTTGCTGTGGGATCCATAAGAAAAATGTGAGAATGGATGGCCCACTAAGGGGAATTTCCAGTGTTCAGAAGAAAAGGCTAAAATACATTAACCACAGATGATAATGGTCAGTGACATTGATGATTATGTGGCATGGATTAAAAATAACCTGATCTTTCAGAGACAAAAGCAGTGGTTTGGGCTTCGCGATAACATGGCTAGGTTTCAAGGAGCTGAAGTGGGATGGGGTGAAGAAAAGGGGCAGGGAGGTGTACATAGAAACCCTAGTGTGTGCAGAGTGGGGGCTGGAGTGGTAGTAGGAGGGGACAGTGGGCAGCACTAAGGAAGCAGGGAGGTATGGGAAGCAGGTGACGAGGAGGCTGGCTTGCCTCTTATGCAGGATGTAGGTTAGGTAGCAATGAATAGGATGGGGTTGGTAGGGGCAGATTATGGAGAGAAGGCCAAAGGAATTTATTTATTTAATGAATTAAAATATATATATATATATATATATATATATATATATAGTGCCTGGTCTCCCATCCCAGGCCCGACCTTGCTGAGCTACCAAGATAAGCTGGCATGTTCAAGTGATACAGCCTTAGACAAAAGCGAATTTAAAGTGAGAAGTTCATGTCTATTTTGTCACTTAATTCTCTTAAAACCCTGTCTGTTTAGTAGTATTGGCTCCATTTTACACATCTGTGTAAAGCTGACTTCTTCCTAACTCAACATGGTGCTTTAATTCAAGGCAGCATTGTGGGCTTGCCATGGCTGGAAGTAGGGAACCACTGTGAGTTTTTGAGCAGAGGAGGTATAAGCGAAAGGGGATTATCTAAAGAAACTGTTTACCATATGTGAATTAACGTGTTTACATAGGATAAGGAAATCCTTTGGTGGCACAGGTAGGGGACTCAAAGAGGCAGAGCTGCGTGTCCTATCATACACTCAGCTCCTGAGCTGTGCATTGCTCCTCCGAGTGCTGCAGTGGCGGGCCCCATTCATATCCACATGGTGTTCTCTGTACATTACAGCCGGCATAAAAGGCGTAATCCTTCTCATGTCTGTGTCTCTACAATTTATGATGCTTTCAGATTACCAAACACAATTCATTTGGCAATGAAAGAAAGTAGTTGTGTGCTATTGCCCTCTGTGTGTGGGAAATTGCATTTCTGATGAGCAAAGCTGTTGGCTTTCTTCACGTGACTGGTTGAGAACATGAACCTGGTGGCTGAGCCTGAGTGAAAACTCTTGGGAACCAGTCGTTCAGCTGCCACAGGCCCTGTAGGGGAGAAGCTGACCCTATCCCTGTGATGATTTAAGCTGTGCTTTGTAACGTGTTGGTTTTCATTAGCCAATATAGACACTCATGATTATCTCAGCAAAATAATAAAAGGAAGATGCTATCCTGTGATAGATTCTGTTGTCTGAAAGTTTGTTGCTATTAAATAGTTCTAAGGAGAACAACGCTAAAGGTACCATTTCCATACTCTGTGCCACCTACCTGTGCCACCAAAGGATTTCCTTATCCTATGTAAACACGTTAATTCACATATGATAAACAGTTTCTTTAGATAATCCCCTTTCGCTTAAACTCTTCTTTTGTCCCCAGATTGCAGGATAGTTTTAGGGACAATTTCTTTTTTCCCCTCTGAGTCTATTAATCAGATACAATCGAAGCTCCAGGGAAGACCTGTCTGGTGGTGGAAGCAGGAAGAGCTCACAGGTTATTTTAATTTAGATTTATCTGAGACTGGAACATAATCACATAAATGGTAAGGAAACTGTCCTCACCTAGGCAGAGGGAGAAAAAACTAAATTCAAGTTCTATATGTATATATCTATAGTCTTATACGTATATTATTCAGTGTTTTTAGAAATGGGTTTGCCATTGGATATAAAAATCCATCCATAGGTTTTCCTCTCACTACTCATCTTCCGTCTGAAGGTCACATAGGTTTCCAAACTCTAACCACAGCAAATAATTTGTTTGCTAGGCTGGGCTGGCAGGACAACACCTTTTTATTCAGTTGACGAATGATCACAAGGCAGGAGATGGTGAGGAGGAGATAGTGGACTACGAAACCCTTGCCAAACTCTGCACTTTGTGTTTGCTATCTCAGTGGAAGGACACAGACAGTTAATGAGACCGTCTGCTGCTGTGGACTCCGGGGAGGGAGGCAGCTAGTGCAGAGGGTGGGGCTGCCAGGACTTGGGTATCTCAGTATGGTTATGATATGGTAGAACATCTCCTTTGAAAAGAGGTGACAGGACACAGTGCGTGCGATTGTCTGGACTTTTCCTATAAGTAAGCAGCTCCCAAAAGGAGCCTTTTCACCTATGAGGTCGCTAAGGTCATCAGATTGTCAACAGCAACAACAAAAAAGTCCAAGATCGTTGGATCTGAGACTTAATACCTGAATTATTTCTTAAGAAAAAGTAGAACAGGTTGTATTCATTTAAGTGTTGTCTAAGTAATTAGGAGACAACATTTGCTGTTATATTTCACAACTCTTTTCTAAACTTTCCTGGAAAAGTCCTCCACCTGTGAGTAGCACGACAGGTTTCCATTAACGTTTATGTTCTTATTTGATCTTTGTAACAACTCCACAAAGGAGGTTTTCAGGACACACACCAATCTCCCCTCATCTTAAAGATTGCAGATCTGAGGCTCAAAGAAATGAAATGAGGGAGTGGAGTTCACAAATTATGTCTTCTGTCTCCATACCCCTGCTGGTCTGTTTGTTTGATAGCCACTAATCTGTTCTTAGTTGGAAGTAAAAGTTATATGAAATAAATTAATGGTTTCTTCCTCCTAGGGTGAAAGAGACTGTAGAGTACAGCAGACACGTTAGTCCACCCTGTGGGAAAATCTGGCCTTTAGCTACCTATTTGTTCATAGGATGGACCTAGATGACTTAATGAAAGCAGAAGGGGAGTCTGTTTCCAGACACATAGGTTCAATAGATACTCCGCAAGGAACTAGAACTGACTTACTAAAAAATTACATTACAGAAGTTCATAAATCAAATATTATATTCATTTGCCTTTCTTTTTAATTTTAAGCAAAGCCCATAAGCTTGTACTGTGGGTATTCGAAAGAGATGACGTTCACAATTTTATAATAGAATTATAGATTCATAAAGGATCCAATTTTTTCTGTAGGGAGGCAGTCACTTTCTGTCTTTTCATGTATGAGGGACCTGCCTCTATGAGCACTGCTATAGGGTGGCTGATGTTATCTAAATATTGTCTAAATACTACTAAAAGAAGGTAGGAAGATTACAGAATCATGCATTTTTCTTTCTTAACGAAACTTTTAAGATAATTATTTTTAACAAGAACAACCAGGCTATTATATACATCAAACGGGCTTTTTTTTTTTTTTCCTCATGACAAACTGTGTCCTCCTTAGCAACCCCCCAGTCTGTCTGAGGTCTCCCTTTGTACACAGCAGTAGAACAATCCAATGCTTTTCTGCCAAAAGGCCGCTCACTCGAAGACTATTATTTTTATTCCTTCACTTTCTCTTCCTTAGGCTGAACATTTCCAATTCTTTGCGTTTCTGTGCATTATTTAGACTTCATTTATTCTTAACGTATAACTGTATAGGTACTTACAGAGACCTACTGTGTGTGAACTTGGTATTTTTTATGCAATACCTTTTCCTTGCAATATGAATTACAACCTAAGAAGTGGGGAAAAGAAAGCTATTTGTACACATACACATATATGAACACATGTACATTTTTAATCACGGGGAACAAACACTAGAAAGTAAATAAATGAGAAAGAAGTTGAAAAACTAATTTGCACGTTTACAATCAATGTTTTCACTTTCGATGTTGAAGATATTAATTTTAAGGTTAGTTATAGTCACCCCTTAGAGACAAAGCTGTTCAAAGGTACATCACAGCAGACTGTCAGGCGTAGATGCCTATGAGGAGACAGATTCAGCCTCAACAGCCTGTTGACTGTGTTCCACCCAGGACATAGAAAGTGGGAAAACTCAATTGCAAAAAAAGAGAAAAAAAGAAAATAAGCATTAATTTAAACCCTATTGTTCTAAATATTTTGATCTTTGTCCTGGGGAACTCAAATTTACCTTTGTCTTATTGTAACACAAACATTTGCATAGTGGTGAACACCTTTCATAGTTCATATCAGGTCGGTTGTCTCTTTTTGACTCCAGTTGGAATGTCCTGAGGCTGAAGAGATAACCCTATTTCATAGAAGAAACCAAGGATGTTAAAGAATTTGCCCAAAGTCATATAGAAAGTGTCCCCAAAAAGACTTTAACCCTAATCCCGTGATATCAAGGCCAATGATCCTCCTAACAGGTCACCTTATTTTATCTTGACTCCTACAACAAATGAAAAAAGCTGGGTTTATGTCACTGTCTTCCCTGTGCTACAAATGGGAGAACTGAGATGAGAGGTTAAATGCCTTGCCTTGGGTTGCTTGGGTGGTGGCAGAAGTGGGATTCACAACCATGTCACCTGAATTGAAGGTGAGTCTTTCTGCTGATTCAACTTGTTAATGTGTCAGGAACCACCACCTACTTCCCCAAACACACACATACACTGTCATTCTCAGTGTGGGTCCATCACAGGATAAACTAGTTGAGGATCCTGAGTCCAAGCCTGGTCCAGAAACTTACTATAATGGTAAAGGGAAGTTTGGGTACGTGCTGTGTTACTGTGTGCACTCTCTTTTCTTTTAGTATTGATGAGAGATCCCTTGGAAATTTATCATTATTCTTAAGGTTTCTTTCCTGTTGTTTATGTACAGAATATCTGACAGCTGGGCTTACCTTTGAAAGCAGCCTTACGATTATCCTTGTGAGTTCCTCTGGCTCCAGTGTCCTGTTAGCCTTTAGTAGATACCTGTGGCTAAATCTTACCTATCTCTGGCACATGGCACTATCAACATATTTTCCTTGTTTCTTGATACTCCCTGAGAGCAGAAAGAAAGCACTGGAGAAGTAAAAGTACTGTCTTTATTCCTTGACTTCTCTTATGCTTTATGAATTGTAAAGAATCAAGAGAAAAAGAAGGATATCTATGCTTGCCCTAAGATTTGAGGAGCAGATTTTAAAAAATGCTTTATAATTTTTAGAAGCCATAAAAGACGCTGAAAATAAGGATCCCATGTGGTCAAGGCAGACCAGGATACTTTTTTTGGTCAAAAAGAATATATTTAGGTATTTTGCTAAGTGTCTTAGATTCATGACCTTTCTTTCTCTGGACACAAAAGATATAGGTAGATGTTACTTCCCGAGGATAATAAATATGGAAGGAGAATTAATCAGCCTATGCTTCCAGAAATCACTTAAAAGGGAGGAGGTGCTTTTCCTACGAGTTCCTGAAACAGAGTCCTTATGTCACCTTGTGTTGGCAAAAAGAGATCTGGGACACTGTGCTGGATGATGGCACTTCTTTGTTCTCATTCCCATACACTTCCAGAATATATTCCTCTATTGCCTGAGCTCATATGCAAAATATAGAAAGTAAATAAACTTTATTTAGCATTTCATGGTTAGGAATCACTTAGTCTTGTGCATTGAACTTCAGTTAGAAGCAAAGAAGATTCTCTTAGAGATGTATTACTTTCTTTAATCCTCACCACAACCAAACTGGGTATCCAAGTCTTGGAGAGGTTAGTGACTTCCTCAAAGACATAGGATCTTCCTTGAACGACCAAGACTTGCATCTAGTCCTCCAAATCCAAAGTTCTAGCTCTGTTAAGAGATGTCCAAATAATGCATAAAAGCATCAGCAGAATTTTACAGTTTCAGTCACACGTTTCTGCAGCCCACTTTTGGAAGGCTTATGGCCTTTTCTGTATCTCTCTGCTTTGTTTTTGTTATTTTTAGTTCTGTTTTCATGAAAATGTACTTAAGCTCATGAAAATAGCATGGCAGTTTCTTATCAGAGTGTCCCAGACAGGACAGGTTTACCAACAAATTACCAACACCTGCATGCTCTCTGGGCTAGAATGAATGCAAAACCAACTCCTCCCAGTGGACGTCTGAGCCAGATTTCATACTCCTCTGTTTCCTTTCTCCTACCTCTTAAACCCATGGAGTAATGGGAAAGTGTTTGTTTCCTCTTCCTCCCCAAAGGAGGAAGATTTGGAGAAAAGAGCAAGATTAACATTTATTGAGAACCTACCCTGTACCAACAACACTGTAAGGAGTTGTATAAACATTTTATCCATAATTATAATAGTTCTCAATTACTACAATAGAAGGTAGGCATTATCCCATTTGTCAGATGGGGAAACAGACTTAAGTAACTTTTCCAATGTCACACAGTTGGTGAGAGATGAAGCCTGGGCAGGGAGCTCAGAGCTGTGTGGTTCCAAAGCCTATGTGCATTCGATTTACACAGACTGCCCTTTCTCCAGCAAGGACTTAGGGTCTGTGGTAGAAGATTTCAGACCATGCTGTAGAACATTACATGCCCAGTCTCCACAGTGACTGTTTCGGAATATGGCACCACCCAGAGGAAAGAGCCTGGATTTAGGAGTTAGTCAGACCTGAGTTTGAATCCAGCTCCAGACATTTACTATAGATAGCTTCGGTGAGCTGCTGAATTTCTCCAAGCCTTCATTTATTACCTTCAAAGAGGATTGGTACCCATAGGGCAGGGAACTTAATAAGGATTACACGAAGGGAAATGTGCAAAGCCCTGACACTTGGTAGGAACAGTGAATGATGTTCCTTATTAGTATGGTGATCACCACCATCCTTTTTTTGGATGAAAGCGATAGGTCACCTGGACCCTGTACATATGTGCTATTCAACACATAGACTTTCTGATCTGTGACAGAACGGTTAGCCAGTTTCCTAGTTTCTCCACTCTGTCAGAATCAAGATTCTACCAGGCTTCTCGGCTGTTGCCAAAGCTGTCATTTGCGTCTGGTGTGGCTTCTCGGAAGCTTCTCTGGCCCATTTGATGGATCAGGTAGAGTGAGAGCAGAGACAGGTATGGCAGGAGGAGCATCAGGGACAGTTGGGCCGCAAGGACCTTCCTTGGCTGCCCCAGAGTGGCCGAGGAAGATATTAAAAGGCAGAAAGGGAAGGTGGGGTGGGGTGAGGGTGGCAGGAGACTTGTCTTGGGGATCATAGAGGTAAATCAGTGTGATACCCAAGGTTATCATTTAATTTCCCTGGTCTGGGCACAAGCGAGGTATACCCTCAGTTTTGGATAAATTTGTTCAACAAATAAGTGATACATTGACTTTTCATAAATCTTGGATGAAAAGGGTGGCGCCTGTGGCTCAGTGAGTAGGGCGTTGGCCCCATATGCCGAGGGTGACGGGTTCAAACCCAGCCCTGGCCAAACTGCAACAAAAAAATAGCCAGGCGTTGTGGCGGGCACCTGTAGTCTCAGCTACTTGGGAGGCTGAGGCAAGAGAATCGCTTAAGCCCAGGAGCTGGAGGTTGCTGTGAGCTGTGTGATGCCAGGGCACTCTACCAAAGGGCCATAGAGTGAGACTCTGTCTCTATTTAAAAAAAAAAAAAAAAAATCTTTGATGAAAAAGTAGTATTGTAAGTATTTAATTAATAAGAAAGGTGACATGTGCACCAGCCAGGGTAGACAGGAGCAGGGTCCTCAAGACGACTTTCGTGTGCAGGGCATTCGCGCTTTCACTGCTGGGCCCTTGGGAAGTACAGAGGAGAGACTGGAGCAAAGAAGGGGTGGCACGTGGGGACAGAGAGGTAGGTTAAGGCAGAGCTGTTCATTAGCTGGTACAGAAGCATTGCAGACTTTGAGCCTCTGGTCCCCTTGCAGTGGTAGGTAGTACATGTCAGCCCAACTCGTGTGACTACAGGGACGTCTGCATGAAACAAAACACACGTGCAAAGTTTTATGAGTATTTTATGTGTCTTGTTGGTAATATGAGGTGAAATGGCCATCTAGTTAGTAACCGTAACCAGTGCTGGCTTCTGGTACTTAGTTCTGAGTTCTTTTTGAGGAATTTATCTATGGAAAAACTGGACTTAGCACTCACTTAAAAAAGAAGTAACGTTGATCACAACCAGGTGGGTTTTTCATTCTCCTTATTGGTGTCATGTTTTTGAGATTTCACTAACTCTCCCCAGCTGGGTGACTGCCGGGGAGCCCTCTCTGAGAGTGTGTGTTCTGGTGTTCCCTAGAGCATCTTCAAACTTTTTAAACAGGGGGCCAGTTCACTGTCCCTCAGATGGTTGGAGGGCCGGACTATAGTTAAAAAAAAAACACACACAAACAAACTATGAACAAATTCCTGTGCACACTGCACATATCTTATTTTGAAGTAAAAAACCAAAATGGGAACAAATACAGTCACACTGCCTCATGTGGTCCATGTGCCGCAGTTTGAGGACCCCTGCTAGAGACTGCATGGGCGAGGTCCTGGCTCTTCCGTTTGGCATTCCCATATGCTCTTCAGGGACTGATTTTGATGACCAAGTTCCTTGTCTGGGAGATACCGGTCTCTCCCAGCTCTTTTGCCCTCAATCTAAGGCCCACACATCTCATGACATCTTTTCATCTTCATTTTCTCAACCTTAGTTGGAGCTGTATCTTTGAAACCCTGCGCATGAACCTTTGGACAATTTATCATTAATTGGAAATTTCTGCTCTGACAGACTGGAGGGTAGTTATGCACATTATTAAAAGAGAGTTTTCAGTTTGGTAAAGTCTTTGCTAGTGGCTCCTATAAGTAGAGAGATTCTCTGGTGTGTTCAAGCATGTATTCAGGTCAGTCACAGCTTGAAAGAGAGATTTGGTGCATTGCTGAAGAGCTTGTACCTAGATATGGAACAATAAGTGGATAATAGTCATTAAGATTTGTTTTGTATTTTGTTATCATTATTATTATTATTTTTCAGAAACAGAGTCTCTGCCCAACCTCAAACTCTTGAGTTCAAACAATCCTTCTGCCTCAGGCTCCCAAGTAGGTGGGATTACAGGTGCCCACCACAATGCCTGGCTAATTTTTCTATTTTTAGTAGAATCAGAGTCTTGCCTAGGCTGGTCTCAAACTCCTGAGCTCACTGGATCCTCCCACCTCGGCCTCCCAGAGTGCAAGGATTACAGGCATGAGCCACTGTGCCTGGCCCAATCACTAAAATTTGTTCCATAGCTTTGCAAAACTTAGCTACACATTTTCTTATGAGATTTCCATCCCTGATCACTTACAAGATGGAAAGGCTGCTACATACATTTCTAATGAGCAATGAGGTGGCTGGAAATTGCCATTGGGGCCCCCTCCAGTTCCACCAGGGTTATGATCCCTTAGGCCACTGTTTTTAAGGTCTTTATCAATGACACATGACCCGCATGACATAGGACCCTATTCCACTCTTCCATTCTCTTCCCTTTAACACCTTCCTTTCTGGGAGAAAGCAAGACCTTGTTCTTCTCTGTTAAATGTTTGGTACCCTTATGTGTAGGCCAAGAAAAAATAGGATTGAAATTTATTAAACTCTTATTTGCACATAACTTTGATAAAAATTGCTGTAATGCAAGGCTGGGTATTACCTGAAGTAGCCCTTCAAGTTACCATCTGACTGAGGAATGGGAAGATGACAATCCCATTCTGCCTCATCCCCCTCTGAGCTCTCCTTCCTCACCCTGAGCAGAGCTGTGCCCAGAGGCTGGAGGGTGGAGCCCAGCTGGGGAGAGGAGAGACCTTCCTCCAGGGCTCCTGCTATCGAGCTGGGGAATGAGTAATTGGGACTCGGCAAAGTGTTTAAACACCAGAATTGAAATTAATGTCCCCTCATTGCTGGGTACGCTGACAATACATTACAGCAAACACCTTCCCAAAGTGAAATGAATGTTTGTTTATCCTCATGAAATATACATCAAAACATGTTGGTGGAAGAAGCCCTAATGAGAGAAGGGGCCAGGTTCCTGTTAATTCCAGGCAAATAGTTAACTGGGGTGGAGACCCCCCTCTCCTTTTTTTCTTTTTCATTCTTTTTTTTTTCCATTCATTTTTTCTCTCTTTCTTTCTTTTCCCTTCAGAATAACCTGTCCACAGCTGTGTATCTAAGACATTAATATGGGTTTAATGAAAACTCCAGTTGATCTGTCCAAAGATATTGATGAGCATTGCCCAGCCGTATTAATCATCTCCTTGAGGGAGGAAATGAAGGCAATGGGCGAGCAGGTTTTTGTCAGATGCCAATCTAGATGAAGAGAGGTGAAAAAAAAATTTTTTTTAAATCTTCCATAGCTACATCCATTTCCTGGGACACAAATTGGGCCAACAGGGAGTGAGAAGGACCCACGATAGCACAGGAAATTCTGGGGGTACATTTAACAATAAATCATTAAGCTTCTGCCAATGAATCCATTACTGTTAATTATATTGAGATGGCCAACGATCGCTGACAATATTCCTTCATCGATTTTCATTCACAGTGACTCCGTATTCTGGCTTGGATCTCTTTGGTGTTTTCTCTCTTTCCTTTCTCCTGCTCCCCACTCCCTCCTCTGCACCCCCTCTCCCCATGCCTGCCCCTCCCCTCCCCTTGAGCATTGCAGCGATGCAGCTCCCCTCTCTCTGGTGATACAGTTCTCTCCCTAAGTGCCAAATGTTTCTTGATAGGAACAAGCTACATTTCTTTATGGCTTATGGCAAACTGCCTTGATTACTTCTACTGCTGTACCCATTATGTGAATTAAATATGTATTCAGTTGCATGCTGCTTGCGATGTTATTGCAGGGTGACATATGGTACTGACTCAATTAGAATGAAACTAGCATTAGATAACCCTTCTGATTACATGCATCCTGACCGGCTCCTCCTCGGTCGCCCCTCTGTGCTTTCGCTCTCGGGTGTCTGCAGGCCGCGGGTTATCATTATCCGTTATCATCTCTGCCACATTGGACCGCAAGCTGGGGCTTGGAGAGGGAGGGGCCTGTGGGTCTCCGGGAGAGAGCACGTATCAGACAGACAGACTTCTCTGGAATGGTTGGTGGGAAAGGAAATATAAAAGACTCTATGCTTGCATTTGGAATTAACCTTTAAAATTATGATTTTCAGAAGTGGTTGTTAGGCCTACTACAAAAAGAGTCCAGAAGGGTCTCTCTAAAGTTGTCAAGTGACTGCTGTGTGTGTGATTAGTCAGTCCTTACCTTGCAATGATTCATTTAACAAGAACACTTTGTTTGTTTTTTTTAATGAAGAGATAATACTCATTCTAGTACCAGTGATATGCTTTGTGTTGACAGCACACCTGTGTTGAACATATGCTAACCAATTTGATTCTCATCACCTGACGGTGCAGGTGGAGCAGGGATCATGGCCCCATTTTACAGATGACACTGTGGAGACACAGACAGGCTATGTTGCATTATAGGGTGAGGTCTCAAAACCACTGGGTGCCTAGAGGAGGAGGAATCCCTTGGAATGCAGGGCGTTCTGAAGGGCAGGTGCGAGATGTGCTATAAAGTGATTAAGAGTAGTTAAATCTTAAAGAAAAAAGAAATGGTGTTTTGAGTATTCAGGGCAGAATTTCCCAGACTATCACCTCCTCACACAATAGAAAACATACTAGAGCAGTGGTTCTCAACCTGTGGGTAGCCACCCCTTTTTAACAATGAAAATACATTGCGGCCTTAGGAAGGTTGAGAACCACTTATAACTGGAGAATGGTGGGCACATAACATGGCCTTCTGATGAGTGATTTCCTCTCCTTGATAGTTTCAACTGTGTTTTAAGGTGTTCCAAGCTCCCTTCCTTTGCTTTTCCTGCTCTTTCACCTCCACTTGCCAAGTGAGAACCCAGAGACACGTTCTTTCTCCATCTCTTGCAGCCACACTGGAGGTTGACGTGTCCTACAGGGAGAAAGCCTGTGGGCAACCTTGGATTTTAAGTCCAGACAGAAAGGCTGTTGGATCCAAAATCTCCTGATGACTATTACGCCCTCTTCCAACAGGTCTCTTTGTTGAGCAGCTTGAGTTAGCAGCCTTGCACATCCCTGACCTAGAAACCCAAAGGGCTCCAAAAGCCGACATGTTTTGAGTGCTGACCTGACACTATGAGTGCAAAATTTCACATCTGACTTCCTATAATGGGTCACAGTCAAAACACAGGGAAAACATTCCTAAAAATGTTGTATAAAATCACATTCGGGCTATGTGTATAAGGTACATGTGAAACATAAAGGAATTTCCTGTTTAGGCTTAGGTCCCATCCCCAAGATACCTCCTTATGCAAATGCAAATATTCCAAAATCTGTAAAGACTAAAATCCCAAGCACTTCTGGTCCCAAGCATTTCAGATAAGGGATACTCATCCTGGGTATTTTTGTATTTTTGTGTACCATGCACTATGCTGGAGAATACCAAAATGTACACAGCACTGGCCCTTGGGAGCTCATAACCAGGCAGAAGGGAATCTCATGAGGTTGAGGATAAGTGTAAAGACGGGCAGAGTGAACTCAGATGTGCCACAGATGCAGTTGTTAACGTTAGTGTGCTTTTACTCCAGCTTTTTCAACCTTTTTTATCTCATGCACGCTTGAACGTATAGTTAAATTCCACGGCACACTTAAATCATGTTGATCAGAAAGAAAAAAAAAGTAAAAAAAATATATACTTACTGTGCTTTGAACTTATTTCAAAAATAATTTAATTAATGATCTTAAAACATTTTTAAGGCACACGGGATGAAAAATTACTGCTTTATACTGTTGCTGGGCCCAGTGCCTTGAGTGTAACAGGCACTTAACAAATCTTGGCTGAGTGGATGAATGAGTGAGTGAAAGGGAGCAGGGTAAACTGTGCTGGGCCTCGGGAAGGGCTCAGGCCCCTCACGGGTAACACAACCAGCTGTCTCCTCGCTGCCCTCCCTTTCTTCTCGCCTGTTACAGTCATGATAACCAGCACATATTTGTACCAGACTCTTAAGCTTTTTCTGTGTCCCATACACCTCTTTTCATCTAATCATTAACCAATTTGTGTGGATTCTACCAGCAAATATTTAATGAACACTTTCTGCCAGGCTTTGTGCCAAGTGAGAGAATGCAAAGCTAAATGTGTCCTATTACTCATTTCATTTCCTTCTCTCCATCTGCCATTGTCCTAGGTCCAGCCCTCCCTATCTTTCACTCAGACAACAGTTTTGACCACCTAGCTGGTATCTCTGCCCCTAATATCTTCAAGCAGCACATTCCCTCCGAGGCTTACCAGGATATTCTTAACATGACATCCTGCTTGCTGTACCTTTATTCAGAATTCTTCTCTGGAACACCCAATGTCAAAAGCTGTAGTGTTGAATCTTAAAACTGTTGTGCCATAATCAGTTGTGAAGTATGTCACAAGTAATTTTGCTATTAATAATGGTTTAAGACCTAAGGTTTGCAAATTATTTAAAATTTTAGACTAATTCAAATTATCACCATATAAATGTCACTTTCACTCATTTGAATTCCCATGTGCCTTCCTGAGTGGAAGAGAAAGCGTGGCATTACAGTGTGCCAAGAATTACGCATTTCTGCGGGCACACCCTCTCGGGTATTTCTTCAATCTGATCATCACTGCGTATGCATGTATGTTGGACACAGGTTAAAGTCTGAGGGTGAAACCTAAACTTCATGGGGTAACCCACGTTATGATGTGGCCATTGCCTTCCTCACCAGATGTATTTCCCACCATTTTCTTCCATCTCATTGTAGGCCGCAAACATACTGAGTTACATAGTGCCTGCAATTCCTAAAACTTGCAACATTTTTTTCTTATACCTTTCAAGATTGTCTCTTCTACCAGGAATTTCCCATATTCATCGTCTCCATAGAAAACTACTGTGAGTAATTTGAATCCTAGCAAGGACTTTCTCTAACTATCTGGACCCAATCTAAGATATCCCTTCCCCATTGGATGTACTTTGCCTTATACATTATTCCTTCACTGAACTTTATGTTACATGGCACTTTTTTGCATATTTATTTTCCCTTTGGACTATAAGTACTTTGGGGTTAATGCCTTTTCATGTTCTTCTCCCAAGTTTTGAAACTTACTAGGTGGCCACATTAGTAGGTGCTATCTAATCTTACCCACTGACCCCAGCATTCTTCAGAGGCAGGCAACTTTTGTACAGTGAGCAGGGATTTCAAGGAGCCTAGTCTTAGCTTCTTTGTAATGTTACATGGGCCTTGACATGTTACATATGAAACTTCTATGTACCTCAATGTCTATGTTCATGGTCTGTTCCTGGGACCATCCTATGAAATGGTTGCTTAGAATAAGTTGAGGCATGTACATTGGAAAACAGGATGATGTAACAGGTAAAGTGAGACCCATGCTTGGCATTGCCATCTTGCTGAGGGGTTGTAGACTTGTAATACATGGAGACTCAGTGGTTATTTGAGCACTGATGACATATGCCAAAATTAGATTTAAGAACTTTTAGCCTGGTAAAAATGTGCAGGATGTACTAGAGTGGAGAGAGATTGGAGACAAGGATTTCAGTGAGGAGAAAAAAAGACCTGGAGCCTAGGCAAGAGAATGGTATCTTGGGATTGATAAGGATCAGACCGTTCTGAAAGGGTTTTTGAGGGAAATATTGGTAGAGCCTGGTGACCATCTAGATGGGGACCTTGAAGAACAGGTGTGAATTTGAGATGGGAAATGACTCAGTACAATGAAAACTGTCTAACAATCCCTGTTCACAAATGGCCGGAAGGTATGGTCACAGATGCCCCCTTTATCGCATACCTGTCAGACGCGAGGCTTTGCTGGCATTGTTGTAGCGGAGTTTGCTGCATTGGGTGCAGGTTTGAACTAGAGTCTGAGATACCTTCCGTCTCTATGTCTATATGTTTATACTTGTAGGTTCTGTGGTCTGGTTACCTGGAAGAATGGGTTTGGCATAAATAGGAGCCAGGAAATTAGGAAAGGGAGAGGAAACGGATGTACGTGGAGTTTTGTTCATTTCAGATTGTGGCGGATCTTTCTGTTTCAGTGAATATTCTGATAGCCTCTGTATAATTGTTGGCTTTCCTCTCTGACCCTCAGAGAGACTTGATATTTCTAGCTTTCCATTTACTAGAATCATGCTCTGTTCTGGGCTAGTTCCTCGCTAGTTCCAGAGACCTCCTTTCTGGAAGGAGACCAGAGTGTATTGAGTAACTGTAGACCAGGATAAAATTACAGTGAGAAAGAACTTGGATTTTGGAGACAGACTGGCCTGAATGTGTGTTCTGTATCCTTTTCTCTCCTTTGTGACATTGGGCAGGTCACTTAATTTCTCTTCTATCTTTCTCCAAACTAGAAGTGAGGATGATACCACCACCACTGTCTAGGGTTTGGCGAAGACCATCATCATGAAAGCTAATGTTAACCTAGGGGTTAGGTGCTAGCGCTGTTAGTTTACATTCATTTTCTCTTTAAATCTCCCCCACAAAACCCGTGAGTTATGTGCTATCGCCGTCCTGGTTATATTGACCAGTAGAGGGGTTAACTAAGTCACCCAGCTAGGAATTACAGAGTAGGATAACTGACTACAAAAGCTGAGTACTTAATAACTGAAAGCTCCGGAGCCTCCCAAATACCACCCTCTCCATGAAAACATAACATTTTTACCTAGACTCCCATTTGGAATAATCACCCCTTCTGAAGCCTTTATTAGCACTTCTTATCCTATTTCAACCCTTTATCTAACCTTTGATTTTAGTCATTTGTGCCCATGTTCCTCTTTCTGTACTAAATCACAAACTTTTGAAAATAAGAACTGTGTCCACATGTGTATTTTCCACCCAATGCCTTCTTTATCTGTAGGAATTTTCATGTTAATTTGTTGGAAAGAAATTATTTGAAAGGCTTACTCCTTCCCGAGGACACCTTTAGCCATTTGGTGCTATGAGGTCACCTTTGCCTTTCTGTCACCAAAATAGAAAAATTGAAGTGTCAAAGAGTATTATGAGGAGTAGTAATGAAATACGATCATTTAAAATAATGAAATAATGTCACTTAGCCTGATTGTGGTCTTTATATCTCCTCCCTCCACTCAAGGAAAAAAAAAAATCATAAAAGCAGAAATAATCTTTGCCTCAGTAGGTTAGATTGTTTGTAATATTTAGAATTGAACTAGACAAGAAATGAAGTATCAGGAACCAGTTCCTCCTTGCCTCCGGGTACCAGACGTGCCAGATCCCGGTTGGTCTTAGATTTTTCTCACATTTGCATCTTTGGACAGATTATAGATACTGTTCTGAACCCTCCTGATAAGTGCCTTGGATTTGCTAGAGTCTGACTCTTCCCTCGTGTAGAATCTACCTAAGTCGATCTCCCAGGGTTCCCATTATCAAGCAGGGTCAGCCCCTAGTATGTTCATTTTCCATACCTGAAATGAAAAAAAAAAAACAAAAAACAAAAAACAACTAGTGTCCCTTTGTGTACCAGGTGAGGGTGAAAACAAGACCCCCCCACCCGAGTATCTTTAGGTTTAGAAGTGCATTTTTAAATTTTAATTTAATTTAATTTATTAAATAATTTAATTTTGGTGGGGGGGGCAGAGTCTCACTGTATCACCCTCGGTAGAGTACCATGGCATCACCACTCACAGCAACCTCCATCTCTTGGGTTTAAACGATTCTCTTGCCTCAGCCTCCCAAGTAGCTGGGACTACAGGAGCCCACCACAATGCCTGGCTATTTTTTTGTTGCAGTTGTTTAGTTGGCCTGGGCCGGGTTTGAACCTGACCCTCCGTGTATGTGGCTGGCACCGTAACCACTGTGCTATGGGTGCTGAGCCTTATTTTATTTTTTGAGGCAGAGTTTCACTATGTTGCCCTTGGTAGAGTGCTGTGGCATCACAGCTCACAGCAACCTCAAACTCTTGGGCTTAAGCAATTGTTTTGCCTCAGCCTCCCAAGTAGCTGGGACTACAGGTACCCGCCTTCAACGCCTGGCTATTTTTTGATGTAGTTGTCATTGTCATTTAGCTGTCCCAGGTCGGGTTCGGAACATGCCACTCTCCATGTATGTGGCTGGCACCATAACCACTGTGCTACGGTCGCCAAGCCTAGACGTACATTTTAACTGCTTTACGGTACAGAGTCAAGTAATAATAATGATCTGTTGGGGAAAATAGTAATGCACAGAGTATTTCATACAAGTATTAGCAAGGCAATTTTATGCACAGTACCTCTCATTCCTGTTCTTTGAGAAACAGCCTGGTGAGGTTGAATGGAAGGAATTATAGGATAGTGTTTGGTGAGAGGGTTATAGTTGTTTTTCTAGTTTTGTGCTTGGTTCCCTCATTCTTTCCTTACCCTGAACTAGTCTCTCTATGGTTCCATCTCACCATTCAGAACTCAGCACTTGGAGCCGCCCCTGTCTGAAGCAATCATGAGCCAGGATGCTGTAATAGAAAGTCTCTCTGCAACCAGAATAAAGACCAGTGTACTTAAGTCTGTGCAGTTGACTTCTCAGAATGCCCAAAGCCACCACTCAGTATCTCTTTACTCTTACTTTACACATGATTCTGACTGTATGGTTATATATGTGGTAAACACCACCTTTACTGAGCACTTACTAAGCCACTATCCTAAATACCCGCAGGTGTTAAGACAGGTAATACGCACGACCCCTGTAGGACTGGGCCACCACAACTTCCCACAGCACCGAGGGGTTCAGGAGCAGGGCCCCACAGCCAATAGTCAGGTTTGGCTTCTGTGGTCTTACTGGCTAATACCCACAGCTCAGGCTTTGAAGTAAATAAAGCATTGCTACCTGAGAAGAGGGAGAAAGTTCCAGAGACAGTGAAATGATAGAAGGAGCCTGGAGAAGTTGAGAATCCCAGCAGACTAAGTTCGCAGAGGATAGGTGTGCCCACTCCCACACAGCAGTGGGCCTGCGCGGTCATCGGCATTCATCCTCATGGATGATTTGGTCATGGCGGGGATGCTAAAGAACAGCCAAGACACCTGTCTATCTAGCTATCTAGATATTTTTAAAGAAGCTAGATGGAAACATAATGTTTTTAAACGATTACAACCCCAAATTATGAAAATTAAAATGGTTTTGGTAAAGCCCCAGGAACAAGGAGATAAGCTTGTGAAAGTGATTTATTTTTCAGTAGTTAACATTTTCATACCTGTCCACCTTCCATTGGGTTCTAGAGTTTCCATTCCCTGGAATGGAGTGGGGTGTCTTCCCCAGAACAAAGGTTGTGGACCCTCGGACTGATTTCACCTCCTCACTGGACTCCAGTTCTAGTGACGACCACACTGGTTGAAGAATCACCCTCCGCCATGAACGTGGCATTGCAGGCATGCCAGACTCTGCGCCTACATCAGCAGGTGGAGGGAGTGAGCAGTGCAGTAAATGTCATTCCTTTCCGAAGCTCCAAGAGAATGAAAGGGGGGAGGTGGTCAGGGGATGGAGAGGGAAAGCACTGCTTTGTCTGAAAGGGAAGTGCCGGGCCTCTCCCTTCAGGTCTGTTAAGTATCTCTGGGTAAGGAGGAAAATTCTTCTCTTCTTAGTGCCCACCTCCCCCTGTGCCCTTTATTCTTTCTCACTTTGTAGAATAATATAAAATAAAAAAGCCCAGCAGAAAGGGAGCTGTGATGCTGTCGTCCCTGGCGTTGATGTTATTTATTTTCCTCAGTTGCTGCTCTGGAAGCCCGGAGTTGACAGAGCGGTTTTGTAGAATAGAAACATTATAGACTGTTACTGTCAGAGTGTTAAATGTGATGGATAGAGAAATAGAGGCAAAGGAGGGGACTTAATACTGAGAGCCAGGGTGCTCATGGGAAAATAAACCATCCGCATATAAGAAATGAATGAGGTAATGTGGCGGGAGGTAATGGGCTTTCGCAACACGCCAGAACAGAGATGCTTATTACAGGGTGTGCTTAACCCTTGGGACGCTGATTTCCCTTTGTGGGTTCCAGGGCTTTTCGCCGGGTCCCTCTGTGGGAGCATGTGTGTGGCTTTTCTTTGGGCAGGAAAGCCAGCTTGCTTAGAGGAGTGGAGGAGTTATTAACGTTCTTAATAACGCTGTATTAGCAGCCTGTACGTCAGAGAGACTGGCAGCTCCTCAGGGGCGCGGGATCCCCCGGGCTGTGTGAGACGGATTGTGAGCAGATTGCTGGGCTAGAGAAAAGCAGGGAGGGCACTTCAGGGTAGCACCAGGAGCTGATGGCTGCTCCATTGTAGACAGAAGAGGAGTGCTTTGGTTACGTAGGAGCGGGGGTGATCATGTCACTTGGTTCTCTAATGACTCCCAAACGTTCCCTGCTTCTCTGTTGTAGTAGATGCCTAGCTGTTCATCACTGACTGGAATGTGGAGGCTCTGCTGTAGGGTGGAAGGCATAGGGACAGACAGTCATCATCTTTATTACCTCCTTCTAGCACAGTCCATGCAACAAAGGTGACCACATCAGCCTGCAGCATGTGGACTGGTGGAAAGGACCCAGCTTGCTTGGATAAGGTGGGTGAGAGGAACTGAAAGGTTGCCAGGTTCAATGAGCAAGGCCTTGTCCCTTGCTTTGGGTTCCTGTAACTTTTCCCCACCCATCTTTGGGATTCGGTGGCGGCCACCCCTGTGTCTTGTACATGACAAGTGTTAAGTATGAAGATTCAGTTGATGTGGACTCCATCTAGCTCTGGCAGATTCCTGCTATGTGGCCTAAAGCAAGTCATTTAACCTCTCTGGTTAGTTTCTTCATCTATGATATGAAGATAGTAACATGTCATACATTTATTAGCAAAATGAAACATAATCATGCTTACGGAAGTGTGATAGACTCTGCAACATTATGCAAATATCTAAGCATTATCGTTTCTTTTGTGAGTAACAACTAAATAAATGTGTGTTAAATAATAAGGTAAAAATCCAGCTCTTGACCTTTTCAAGAAAAAAATTAATGCCTCTCCACATATTTCTTTTTTCCCTTAGAGGTTGTGTAAAGTAGGACATGTAGTATGTAGAGTTCAGGCAAAAGTCAGAACAATGCAAAGTTTCCAGGACGATACTTCCTTGTCGATCAATTATTTTTCTAAATTATCTTTTTTCTGTATTAAAGCACAGCAGCATTTTTTTTTTTTTAATTTACTGACTATTCTTAGAGATGTATATGCTTAAACCTCTGTCTTTGAAGAAGACATGTGATTGAAGTTCAGCAGGGGAATTGCTGGTGTATGTCCTCAGCCAAGCTCAGTGATTCTCCAGAATAACCTGAGGGTGTTCACAAATGCAGATTCACAGCTGTTTTGTTAAGGGGCCTAGAAATCTCTGCATTTCCTACACTATCAATGACTCTGATGCCTGTTGTCCACTCCTCCTTTTTTTAAAACTCCTTCTACTACCTTGGTTCACATTTCTCCCTCCACCCTAGGCGCTGGTCTGGCTTCTGGTCGTCTTAAAGCTTTTCTGGTCTGGCTTCTGGTCTAAAGTCCTTTGCTTTCTGAGAGCAGTTAAAATGTGGCCTATACACTCACCATGGCAGCGTGTAGAGCCCATGCAAGGATGAGGCACACACTTTGAAACATTTTGTTATTTTTTTTTATTTTTATTTTATTTTATTGTTTTTTATTATTAAATCATAGCTGTGGACATTAATGCGATCATGGGGCACCATACTCTGGTTTTATAGATCGTTTGACACATTTTCATCACACTGGTTAACATAGCCTTCCTGGCATTTTCTTAGTTATTGTGTTAAGACATTTACATTCTACATTTACTAAATTTCACATATACCCTTGTAGTGTAACCAAGATCTACACCTCTGATTGTTGCATGTTTCTGTATCTGTATGCGGGGTTACTACATAAGTTTTAAGATATGTGTTATGGTCCGTTATTTTTACTTCCAAGAAACCACGGTCATTAGCGTCCTTTCTGATTCACCTGGGCAAGGGCTCAGCATATCCGTGTTGCTGGGAGGGCCTCATTTATTTTTGTGTGTGGATTTTACATTTCTTGATTTTTGTGTATCTCAAACCTTTTATAATGACCCACATATTATAGACCAAAAAAGTTTTTTATTTTCCTTTTATTAATGATACTATGTCTCAAATCCAAGACGTTTGGTTTATCTCATAACCTGTCAAAAAGCAAATAATCTGTTAACTTTAACCACATAGATAAGATGTACGAACAGGACAAAGAACAAAAATGTCTATTATGGACCTGTGGTTTTCCAAGTAGGCGGTTGCCACTTAAGAGATAATAAGACTTATGTGAGTACACCTCAGTCAAAAGGCATAGCTGGTGTGGAAATTCTGTTCTGGGTTGGGGTGAGGGGTGGTGGAGAGGACACAGTGTTCCCTAGCCCTCCTGTAGTATGAGGCAATTACCATGATGTTTACCAGGTATAGATAAAAACTTCTGGCAGGTAAGAATTCTACCACTTACCCACCAATGCTAGATAAGAACGTTTGTTTTCTAAACTAGGCAATGAGTCATCATAACATGGATTTGGAAATTCGGGTAGGAACAGTTGGGAGAAAACAGAACATATATTCTGAGCACATATTCATGAGCACAAGGCTCAAGCTTTTTCCAGCGTCTTTGAGATGTAATTGTATTTACTTAATTTTATTTGGATTGCCTCACTCTGTTAGGGTTGGTATGTTTCTTGACAGCATTTGGCATGGAGATGCCACCTTTCCATACATGGCTTCCGTGTTTGAACTGGCTCTTCATTTTGAGTTGGCTGAGTTGTGTTTGAGTATAAGCATGTATGCATGTGTTAATATGCAAACACATAAAAGCACATACATACACATGATGTATATAGCGTGTATGCATATAGGTGTATCTGCTTGTGTTCATATGACTGGCCTTCTGATTCTTGGGGCCTTTTCGAGAGATTTATTGTCTATTCCATAGTGCAGAGGTAATTAACGTGTGGTGCCAGTGCTACTGAGACTCAACTGTATGGTATATTCTACTTTTTAAAAATCTGGTGTTTGTAAATATCTAATTCCTCTCTTTTTTTCTGTTATTCTAAGCACTGGAACACAGAGACACTTCCGGGTGGTGGTGAGCAAGAAGAGAATGTGTTCAGCATGGCTGGTCCGTGTGTCCTGGATTTCTGGGTGTAGGCCCGTGTTATCCGTTGAGCCCTGGTGGGGTGAGGATGGGAGAAGGGAGACCCCCACCCCACCCACCCACACAAATGCACATAGACAGGATGGCTCTCTGCTGATTACCATGAGCCTAAACACATTTCAGTTGGGATTACTGCTTAGCCATGTGCCCAAACCTATACGTGACAGCTTGGTGTCTACCCCTGCCAGTCATAGCCATGGCTTTCATCACTGACCATTAGAATCTGGGAAACTCGAGCCACTTCTGCCCACTGGGCTTGTCTTTCTGCCTGGACCAAGGTGCAGAGATACTCTCGGACCTGAGAGATCGGGAAAGAAGAGGAATGATTCTTCTTACCTTTTCCTAAGCCCCTTCTCCACGCACGTCCAATGGCACCCACGAGGCCCCATCCACCACGTTCAACGGGCTCTGGCATTCAGAGCAACTTTCCTACAAATCTCTTTTTATTGGCATTTCCTCCAATTTAACCAGCCTTGAATTGCATTTGAATCAGTTGAGAGAAAGAGACGGAGAGAGAAAGGAGGAGCTCCCCCCACCCCTTTTGGAAAAGCAGCTCACAACCAGCTTTATTTGGTAAAATGCTGCAATAGATGCTTGTCAGAAATAATTTATTCCTGTTAGCTGTAATCTGAAGGAAAACAGATACAAGTCCTATAGTTAAAAAAAATAAAAAAAGTAAAGTAGTCTTGCTTTCGCTGACAGTACAAAGGTGTCATATACAAGAAGGATTGACACAGAGCAAGGGGTCTTGTGGGAAATATGATAATAACTATAAAGAAGACAGATTATTCCCCAGTTGCCAACATTCAAACCTTTTTACAGTCAGTTCAAACATATAAAACTTTATTGCTCTAGCAGAAAGGGGAACAATTTCTGGTTGCACAGCTTTCCCAGGGCTGGGTTTATACTGTCTGTGTTATTGCTCTATAGTGGCATTTTAAAGTTTATTGAACAAGACTTTTACAATTGAAGGAAGTATATAAAACTGTAAATTTATTAGATTTTTCAGGATAAGTGCCCTTTCTAGTTGTGCTCAAGAATTCGGAGCTATGAGAAACTGCTAGTTACAAGACTTATTAATATTAAAGACTGAGAGTACGCACATTTTATACCTTAACTGATCTCAAAAATAATATTATTATATTACTGAACGTCAGAGCTCTGATGCTATAGAATTGGATGGATACGCACATATAGGACAGTGCGTACCAGACGTTTTTATTTTTCACTGGCTAAAAAGTTGGGTTTTGTTATATCTGACTTTATTTGATTTTAACACTATTGGTCAGGCTACTCCTCTGTTCATTGAAGGATGTCTCGGGGTAAATGGGTTCTCCTCAAATCTTTCCTGATTTTCCACCATTTCTCAGTGTGCAGGTGTAATGCAAGTACAAGGGGGTGGGTTTTAAGAGCTCATATTTTATGGCAAAGTAATGTGTTGTAGCAGCCACAAAAGCAACTAGACTTTTGATAATCAAAATGCTACTAAAAGGAGTTCTCCCCTCCCCCCTTCTCATTTTTCATTTCTTAAAAGTGGAGGGGAACATGATGTTTGTGGTTTTCTGTACCGAGGTGTCCCAACCTTAGCACTATTGATGTTGGGCACCAGATAATTCCTAGCTGTCAGGCCACCTATGCATTGCCGCATGGTAGCTACCTCCCTGGCTTCTGTCCTTAGACGTCTGCAGCCGCCCTGCTTCCCCATCACCAAAACCAAAAACGTCTCCAGAAATTGCCAAACGTCCCCTGGGAGGCATAGTCATCCTGCTCTGATAGCGATTCATGTATATCGTATTATATTTGGAAAAATACATTTTACTGTAAATAAATAATATGAATTGTGTATTAAAAAAACCTATTATTATGCAAAACAATGAATTGTAGGGTAATTTATCTTCCCAAATATCTGACTATAATTTTATCCCAAAAAATGTGTTCCCCCCAAAGTGTAACTGTATCTTCCCCAAATACCTGACTATGGATTTATTTTTGATAATGTGTTCCCCCTGAGTGTAGCTCAGTCCTTACAATTTTACCTATAACTTTTCACGACCCTATTATTGTATAACAGTAGATGCCCTGTTTGCTTACTTAGGTCTAAGGGCATATGTTTATGGGTATAATCACTTGTGAAAGCAGATCTCATATTCTTTTTATGTTATGATTAACCACTGATATGTGTTTGCCTTTTTGATTTTTCATATGCATATGCAGAAACATGTATATGTATATATTATGTGACTCACACAGTGAAGGATTTGAGACGTACGGAGACAATTTTGATTATAATTTTCTCATTTGACGAGTTTAATTTTGAAGTACCATCAACTTGCCTTTAATTTTCAATTTGTATTCTAGATTTTTTAACCTCTTCAGAAGGCTTTCGTAGCAGGTACATTCAAAAGGTTCAAAGAAGTTGTTTATAGCACCTGTTCACCTTCAAGCTACCTAATGTTCTGCAAGTAACTATGTGTGAGTGGCACTTTGATCTCGAATTCTGTGTTAATTTGTCTAATGGCCATAGCATTTACAGAAATAATTAGGTTAAGATGTTTCTAGAAGTGATTAAATTATAATAGCCCACCCCCTTTTTTTTTTTTTGCTTTTTAACTGCTGAGTTTTGGAATCTATGCTTGATTTTTTTTGTTTTAATTCCAGATACTCATGGCTTACTAAGAGGTACCCTGAAAGTATCTCAATTTTGTTACTCAGTGGCACCTCCATTCTCTTCTTTCTCTGTGGCCTCTGATGTTAGCCCTATCACTCTGTGTCCTTGCACCTCCTTTTGCCACTTTTATTGGTCTGTGGGCCACTCAACTGTAGGCATATCATTATGAAGATGCATGACATCCTTAAGAAGGATGGTGTAACTTCCTCTGTTCATTGTGTTCTGATAAGCTGGGCATAAATCATATAATTGGAAAGCAAATCATATTAGAACCTGCTGGTGGGTCTGGCTAGAACACCTGAGATGGTAAGCCTTAGATCCATTCACAGTCGCCCCTATAGTTACACCTTGTTTCCTTACATTTTAATGTACCTTGCTTGAATTTTTACACCTGCAGTTTCTAACTCTGGGCCGTGGGCTGGTACTGGTCCTATTAGGAACCGGGCCTCACAGCAGGCGGTGCACGGAGAGTAAGTGAAGCTGTATCTGTATTTACAGGTGCTCTCATCACGCTCGCCACCATCCGAGCTCCACCTCCTGTCAGATCAGCGGGAGCATTAGCTTCTCCTAGGAGCACGGAGCCTATTGCAGACTGTTCAACTCAACTCCTAGGCTGTGCTCCTTAGGAGAATCTAATGCTTGTTGGTGTGAGACAAATGTATTGTCCTTGAATCATCCTAAAATTACCCCCACTTTTCTGTGGGAAAATTGGCTTCCATGAAACTGGTCCTTGGTGCCAAAAAGATTGGGGACAGCTGTTTTAAACTAGTAATATCCATACCAGAGTGATACCTAAGTGTGATAGCTGTGTCTCCCATGCATTCATGGAATCACATGTTTTTAATATACCTGTTATTGAACACGGACCATTGGAGAGAGAACATGCTTAACCCCTATTTGGTGAACTGTCATCCCTACAAATTATAGCCATAACACTTTACAAGGTTAAATAACAGTCTTCGATTTCAGTAATAACAACAAGGCAAATTCACACCTACTGAGTCAGGTACACACAATCCTGTCCTCAAAAGCACTCACAGTGAAGGAGGAGAATCTCTCTCGAGTCTTGTTAACTTCCTGGATTTCAAAATCCCACTTCCAGGCACCCCTGAGGAGGCAGCAAGCATTCAATCAGAAAAAACCTTTCACACAACAAAGGAGCTGCTGAAATAACTGAGAACCCTGACCCCAGTCCCAGCTAAATTCCCAGGAAGATTTAGGTCTTGGAGTTGTCCTGAGTTAGTGGACTATCTTGGCAAGTTTGCCATTGGCAGCAGTGATTTGAAAGGGATTGTGGACTCTTTGGAGGCTGAAAGGGAGCAAGCAGGAACAACATGAAACAGCAAATGTCAGGGAAGTCAGTAAGCCCTGAATCTTTTATGAGACCTTGGATATTCTGATCACAGCTTTGCTGGCACCGAGATTGGAATACAGATTACGGGAGGGAGCGTCTGTGACATGAGGCCCAGGCTTAAATCTTCCCAAGGTTTTAACGTGCCTTACCATATGAATATTTTGTTATTTTATTTGGCAGCGTTCCTGCAGGAGGCCAAGAAGGAGAATGTTGACTAAACCCGGGGTAGGGCAGATGTAGAGATGGGAGAGATAAGAATGGTTTTGTGGCTAATGAGACTAACACCGTATGTGTGTCTCTGTGTGTGTGTGTGAGAGAGAGAGAGGCCCGAATCCTCTCTAATCCTGTCTCATATAAGGCCATGATGCTGAAACTGCTAGAGCTATTTATGCATTCAACTCAACTACTTAGTGAGAGGAAGGAGAGCGAATAAGAAGACCCCAGTGCTGAAATGAATTTATGCTTAAGAGCTTGTCTTGGGAATGCAAATGGGTTTAAGACTCTCCAAACTAAGACACTCTTTTTAGCAAAAGGAAAAAGAAAGAAAAAGAAGAACTCGGGAGACTGGAGGGACAGTAGGAAGATAAGAAACTAAGGATGTGCTGCTGGTGTGTGTGGGGGGCTGTTTTCCTACTAAAATGGCATTGTAGGTAAGCAAGCGCTAGTCTGGGCATTAGCTTAGGGTGGGTTAATTTCGACTCAACAGAGATCAATATGAGGACCAGGAGCCAAGAAAATGCTTCAGATTAGAAGCATTAGAACTCGTTAGAGACCCTGGTTAGAGACCCTGATTTAAGGCAAGAGTGTTGGCAGAGCATTAGACAACTGTAGGCCCCCTGGAGCATGCAGCAAGGTCCATGGAGTGCTAGGCTTCAGGGGTTTTGCCAGAGCATGACTTGCAGTAGATTTGGTAACCTGGATTTTGCTTTTCCACACCTTTCCGTATCTGGTAGGTCACGCTGGCTCATACACCATCTGCAAATGAGGTAGGTGAAGCAGGGTGACTTTCAGTCTGATGGCAGGCCACAGAAGCAGAGGGGCATAGTGACTGAGTGACAGCAGAATCCTAGCAAAGCAGGAATCTGAATCAGAGGCCTGTGACAGCAACCTTTTATTTGGTCAGCGGAGGCTGACTACTGCAGCAGCTCTGTGAGGGGCAGATGGAGACGAACAAGGGATCCTAATTCCTAAATAAGAACTATCCATCAGGTGACGGTTCCATGTCAGGAACTAGGCTAAGTGCTTTTAACATACATAAACTTTTATTTATTTATTTTTTTTGAGACAGAGTTTCACTTTACCACCCTCAGTAGAGTGCTATGGCATCATAGCTCACAGCAACCTCCAACTCCTGGGTTTAGGTAATTCTCTTGCCTCAGCCTCCCAAGTAGCTGGGACTATAGGCGCCTGCCACAATGCCTGGCTATTTTTTTTTTTTTTTTTTTTTTGGTTGTTGTTGTTGTTGCAGTTTGGCCGGGGCTGGGTTTGAACCCACCACCCTCAGTATATGGGGCCAGCGCCCTACTCACTGAGCCACAGGCACCGCCCAACATACATAATCTTTATAATGAGTTTATAGTACAGGCACTGCACTATGATTATGCCCATTTCAGAGATGGGGAAACTGAGGCTAAAGAAGTAGTTGAGACAGAGTTAGAAAATGTCAGACTTGAATTTAGGTTATATGCCAAGTACTTGGACTTGGACACCTGGTCTGGCAGGGTTTGGGATGAATGTATTTCTTCCTTTCAAGTTGAGTCCTGAATATCAGGTACCATGCTAGGTGTCAAGAGTACAGACGAGAGGAAAACAGTGCCTAGTATTTCAGGTGCTCAGTCAGGGGGACACTCCAGCAAATCAGCGATGACAGTGGTATCATAGATCCTCCTAGAAGGCTGGTCCTCGTGGGGCCTGGGAGACCACAGGTCAGCAACGCTCAGGGACAGGATGGCTACAGTCCACCACCTTTGTTACAGTCTAGTACTTTCAAGGCTCCCCCCCCTCCGTTGTGTGACATTGAGAAAGCCAGCCTTCTTTCTAAGAAAGTGAAGCATATCAGCAGGAGGTGGCTGTGGACAGAATGGGAAGCAGGCCCCCGGAGAAATGGGCCCAGCTGCTTGTTTCAGGAAATCCTCCAGTCTTGCTCACCCCAAATTGTGGAAGGACAAAGCTGGGTCCATTGAAACAGAAAGAATAAGAAAACAAGAATAGAAAAAAGGGGAGGGGACCTCTTTAAATTGAATAAACAACTGCTGAGCCGACTCCTGAGTTCAGAGGTGGATTCTCATGTTTCCAGGACATTTTCAGATTCTGATGGCAATTAGGGAAAGGCCACTGTAACCTTAAAGCTTTGTCAGGGGACTGAGCTGAAGACCACCAAGACCTTGCATGCAGACCACCCACTGCAGAGTTTTGTGCAGAGATCTGCCAGCCGGTCTCTTGATGATACTACAAGGCAACCTAAGCCATGTTTTGTTGGGAGAGTGGAAAAGTGGAGGCAGGTGTTGAGAAGCTGTTAAAAAAAAAAAATTAAAACAAAAATGTGCCTCAGGCTTGTTTCAGCTGACAGCAGAAATTCTGTCCCGTTTCCCCTTTTGAATTTGATACTATTGCAGGAACATTACCATAGGCTCAATTTTCACTCGACAGTGAAATACCGGAAGGAGCCTTGGGGCCAGAATGCTTGTCTGTCTGTCTCCTGGGGTGGGTCCCTGTAGGTCTGTAGGAAGGCTGCGTGGAGATGGAGCGGCCAGCGGAGATGGAGTGACCAGTGGAGATGGAGTGGCCAGCGGAGATGGAGTGGCCAGCAGAGCTGGTCACAGACCTCCAGAGGATGATGGGAAAGGGCGTTCCAACTTGGGCACAGGACATCCTACAATTATGTAGATACAGAGTGAGCAGGCCACCTGGGTGTGCATCAGAATTGTTTTGAGAATTACAGGAGAAAATTTATGTAGAATGCTTGGGTCAGTGTCTGACACGCATACAAGCAGAGCAGTCTTTAAATATTAGCTGCTGTGACTGTTTCTACCTTGACAAAGCAGTATCATCTTTTCTTGGCTGTTAGGAAAAATGCAGAAGCACCATCGTGGATCGGAGAGAATTTCTTTTCGATTCTCTTACTTTTCTTCCATTTTCTCCTTTCCTTTCTTTTCCTCCTTATTAGAAAGACACCAGAGATTGAATTTGAACCCAGGCACTTCTCCAGTGCTGGAGACTGTGTTGAGAGTGTGGAAGGGCACTGGGAGGTGCAGGTTTTGGTAAAAGGGAGAAGACACCTGAGAAGTTAAGAAGAGACGGGAAGAATCCAGAGAAGAGGGTCAGGAGAGGAAGGCCAAGTTGAGGATATTTGATTATTTGAAGTATTGTGACAGGTGAATGTCGACTAGGAGGGTGAGCAGGGACAGCTGAGTACAAGCGGGCCATGAGGGCTTATCTTCCTCAGAGTCACACCTGCTCTTGTTGAGCCCATCTGCCAGCCAGGTGTGAGCCCCAGCCTGGCAACAGTACCCGCAACACCGAGTGAGGCTGCTGCTGAGGGCTGGGGGTGGTGGACGCATCGTCTCCTGCCTTCTTGCTGTTGGCCCTCTCTCTCCTCTCCTCCTCGACCCTCTCTCTCTCCTCCTCGACCCTCTCTCTCTCCTCCTCGACCCTCTCTCTCTCCTCCTCGACCCTCTCTCTCTCCTCCTCGACCCTCTCTCTCTCCTCCTCGACCCTCTCTCTCTCCTCCT
>CAUYPK010115670.1:0-19222 GCA_963574355.1 Loris lydekkerianus | reverse complement strand
AGATGCCGGGACGGACCCGTCGCGTGCAGCGCCGGGCCAGTCTCAAAGGCAGGGAGGGACAGGACATGTACAGAGCAGGGCACTCCTCACAGACAGGGAGGGACAGGATGTGTACAGAGAAGGGCACTCCTCACAGGCAGGGAGGGACAGAACGTGTGCAGAGCAGGGAACTCCTCACAGGCAGAGAGGGACAGGACGTGTGCAGAGCAGAGCACTCCTCAGAGCAGGGAGGGACAGGACGTGTACAGAGAAGGGCACTCCTCACAGGCAGAGAGGGACAGGACGTGTGCAGAGCATGGCACTCCTCAGAGGCAGAGAGGGACAGGACGTGTACAGAGCAGGGCACTCCTCACAGCAGGGAGGGACACAACGTGTACAGAGCAGGGCACTCCTCACAGCAGGGAGGTACATGATGTGTGCAGAGCAGGGCCCAGGGAGCAATATGTGAGTTTAAAAAATTGTCCTAAACATATGAAGGAATCATCATATTCCTTTTAGGCATAAATCATTTGAGGGGTGATCTGAACCCTAA
Organism: Loris lydekkerianus; assembly: GCA_963574355.1. Lineage (NCBI taxonomy): Eukaryota > Metazoa > Chordata > Mammalia > Primates > Lorisidae > Loris > Loris lydekkerianus. The sequence continues at coordinate 18,690 of CAUYPK010115670.1, read as the reverse complement.
AAACCATACTCAACTTTTGTTTGACACTTCAAAAGCAAAATGAGAACGCACCACCCAAAGAAGCAGGTTTCAAAACTAAAAGCTTTTTAGAACAGGACCAGTGCCTGAGTGCTTGTGAAGGACCACCAGATTCCACCCCTGCAACCACAGGGAGGTCCAAGACAAATCCCACCACGTTCAGCCTGGGTGCGTGTGCTGGGCCCTGTCCCCATGTCGCAGTAAGACACTAAGCCTTGAGTGGTCACCCTGCCCACAAGTGCCCGGAGTGAATGGGCGCTGGGCAGCCTCCTGCCTCCCTCTCTGACCCTCCAACCAGTGCTCAGAGCACCTGCCCCAACCTGTGGGGAATTTTCAGGAAGATGGGGGTCACTGTGTGTCTTTCCTGGAAGGGAAGTGCGTGATCCTGCCTCAATTCTACTACTTTAATTTTCCTTTCCTTTTGGAAAAATAACAAAACCACGCCAAGTTTGGAATCTCACCTCTGGTTTTGTTTCAAATAGAGGAAATGATGAAGTGTTGAACCTGCTGTTGGGGTGGGGGTGGAGAGGTCTCAGACCTGCAGCCTGGTCTAACCCTGGAGGGCCCCGTTTGCAATTCTCCAGAGGAGATCTAGGGCCTCTGCCTTCCTGGGAGCCCTGCCGCTCATGAAGTTAAAGGCACAACAGCCTGGTGGTCTCAGCATGGTGTTTGTGGGTGCAGACTGGGAGTTGTGGGGAATTGGGTGATGGGTTGTGTGTGTAAATACTGGTTGGGTGGGTGTGTCCATTCATTCCAAGTGGTTAGGAAAGGCCTGGCAGGAAACCACGGCCACACAGGAGAAGGACGTCTTGCCAGGCCGCCTGCTCCTGTGCTTTCTCCTGTGTGAGTTATGCCTGAGGGTGACACCTGCGGGAGTGACAGACTCAACCCTCTACTCAGCACTGGGGGCTCCAGTCAGACCAAGAACTTCCCCTAATGCAAGTGGCTCGGCAGAAAGCTGATATTTGTTCCCTGGGGAGTGAAGGCTTCCTGTGGGCCAGATGTGTCTCTTCCCTTTTCCCTCCCAGCGCTCTGCCAGGTATGCTGGTCGACCCTGAGATAGCAACAAGGCCCAGGGCAGAGAGAAGGGCAGCTCGGAGGACCCCAATCTGGGGGCCCTCCTGAGCCATCGAAAGCAGCCTCGTGTGAGGCACACCTCACTTCTCTCCTTGGTGCCAGGAAGAGTAATGTCAGATAGCAAAAGGCTTTGTGTTCCGAAGAGGACAGTTCTCAGCATCACGGACCCCAGAAGCAACTGCCGAGAGCTCCTCATGTGGTCAGCAGCCCAGCTGGTGTTTACGGGCACTGAGAACACGCTGCAGCTGGGGCCCCGCTGGGGATGCAGGCCTCCCACTCCTGTCCCCAGACTGCGAGCCCAGCACCCCAGCAGGTCAGTCATGAACCTGAGGTCGCCGCAGTTCTCCCCCAGGATGTTACTTTCCCTGCCTCTTAGAAAGAGTCAGGATGGCGGGAGGGAAAGCGAGGACAGGGCAGCACGGGCACTGAGAGCAAGGTGACCAGGGTCTGGCCTGCCCTCCCTGTCATTCAGATCACAAAGCTACTGGCCCTCAGCCCTCCAGGAGCCGTGCTCCACCTCTGCCGGTGACTTCGGAATCAGAAGATGCTACTGGCCTGCAGATAGCACTGGTCAGCCACTGATTCTTGGGAAGAGCTGCCAGGTGGTTCCTCCTCAGAAAATGGTTTTCTGAGTTCAGAGTAGAGCAGGCCCAGCCTTGGTGCCTGCTGGTGCAGGGGCTGGTCAGGCGAGCAGCCTGGGACCTGGACCAGGGCAGGATCCAGCCGGGACCAAGGCTGGGGAGCCTACAAGATGGAAAAACAAAACCAGACTAGCGTGCATTTGCCTTTACTTACACTTTGATTTATTATATTTATAATTATAGAGACACCTATCTGCTTCTTGGGAAGTATATTGGGAAAAGCACATAGAAAAAAGTTGAAAATAGTTACACACAATCTCATTATGCAGATACACCCACCATTAACATTTTGTCTTATTTCCTCCTGGGCTTTTATTACTTTTTCTTTTTTAAATGTAATTGAAATCACACACTATGCATAATTTTGGAAACTTAAAAAAATTTAACAGTATAAACATTTCCTCAAACATTAAGCAATTTTGTAAACACAGAATTTTTAATGGCTTCATAAAACTTAAATATGTGGATGGACCACACTTTAAGTCCTTTCCCTCTTAAATTATTATTTTAACAATATTAATATTGGCTCCTACTTACTACTGAGCCCTTGCTGTTCCCAGACGCTGTGTTAACACCACACATAAATGATCTGGTTTTAACCCTCGACTCACCCAGATATAGCAGACACAGACACTTTTCCCTGTATTAGAAATGAGGGATCCAGGGAACCATTTGCTGAACCCGGTGCCAGGACAGGGGACCTGCACTGTGACCTGTGTGACCACAGTCTGTGCTCTGTGTGGGGGAAGTGAGAGCCGTGTTCCGTCCTTTCTGAAACTCCTTAAGCCCCTGGAAGTGGCCGGCCCTGTGGGACACCGGGGAGCTGGGAGTCAGGGGAGGGCAGAGGCCTGGGTCTCCCTCCCTCCCTCACACCACCGTGCAGGGCCCTCAGATGGACACTGGTCACCTGTTTCACTAGGGAGAAGTCACTGGGCTTTCTCAAAGTCTCCTCCTCCTCTCCTCTGTCAGATGGAGATACATGACCTGCTGTGGCTGTCGGGAGAGCTGGACAAATTAACAACAACAGAGCGTCTGGGCACCCTCCCTGCTGCTGAGGAGGGGGGAGGAGGGGAGCCCACCTTGGCCACTCCCGACTCAGGGCTGGGACACAGCCTAGTCGGAGTGCAGCCCGGGCAGCTGCAGCAGCTTGTGGACTTCGGTGGGTAAGCATCATCTCAAGGCTGGGGTAGGATAGCATCTGTCTTTAAAAGGCAGGAAATTCCAACACATGACACAGATGAGCCTTGAGGACCTCACATTAAAGGAAAGAAGCCAGCTACAAAAGGTCACATGCTGTGTGTGTCCACACTGGAAGGTCAGGGGTCAGGGTCAGGGCCAGCATGTGGGACAGAGGGTGCGGGGGCTGGGAGAGAGGGTGCTTATGTCCAGTGGGGACAGGGTCTCTGTTTTACAGGATGGGAAAGCTCTGGAGAAGGATGGTAGTGCTGGGCACATGACAGTGTGCATGCCGCTGGACTCTGCACTTACAGAGGGTGAAAGAGTGAATTTGCATTTTGTGTTTTACCACATTTTTTAAAGCACTGCAGCTATTGTCCATTAAATTGGATGGTAGAATCTCCTTCTTTTAAAAGCTGGCAGTGTGGCCTCCTCACTGATGACCACAGCAAGTAAAGTGTTCCACATCTGCTCAAAGAGAGGAAGTGGCCCGAGGAAGGCGAGGCAGAGACCCCCACCCTTTCACAGGACAAGTGCCGCCCGCAGGCTCTGCCACCTGGCATGTCCTTGGAGGGGGTGAGCCCGGGGCCCACTGCAAGCTCGGGATGCCACCTCCCCACTGCTGGCTGGCCCGGAGCCCCCCAAGGTGCTGCTGAGACACTCTCTTCACTCTCAGTGCTCCTTTGGTTCTGGATTCCAGAAATTGGTGCTGATGGAAAGTCACTGATCCCCAGGACCATGCAGAACTCCAGGCAGACCCACAGGAGAGACTCAGAGGTTCCCATGCAGACCATCCTCTTCGGAGAAGGATGAACTAGAAACAGGGGCAGAGGAGGTGACAGGGCTGGGGGCCTGCAGAGCAGTGGAAGGGAGACTCTGGGGGAAGGCTGAGTGCTCTGCGGGCCCCACAGCAGCAGTTGGACGAGGACAGGGCTAAGAAAGATGCAGTGACAGCTGTGCCCTGTGCTAGCTTCAGGGCAGCCTCTGCAGGTGGAAGCAGGATCCAGCGCTGGGAGCAGTCGTTCTGGGCTCTGGATAATTGGGTCACATTTCACAATGTTCACACACCAAATCTCATGTCTTTTACTGATTAGGGGTCCCCGGCTGTGACTGTAAGACCCCCTACTTACTCTCCAGGGCAGTTTACATGGCCGGTCACTTGGTTGTTCAGCTCAGTGTATCAGAAACAGAGAATGTGGAGGAGGAATTGAGGGGTGCTGCCTGGCCAGGCCAGCAGAGAGTGGGGAGCCAGTCCCAAGACCCCAACTCCAAAGCACCAGGTGTTATGCAAGGAAGCAAATGACTCATGCTCTGTGGCTTCACCCATTTAGCAGGGGGCAGACAGTGTCACACGCTCGTAATTGGGGGGGGGGGTGTCCAAGAGAAAATCCAAAATGAAGCCTCAGGCCCCAGAGTAGAAGGAAGTTTCCTGCTCACAACAACCACAGTGACAAAGGAAGGACGCCGGCTCCATGGAAGACACTCAACAGAGCCATGCCTGTCTCTTGAAGGCGGCAGAGGGCCACTCGCACTCCCTGAGGATGAGCCTTCAGCCTCTCCTGCAGCTGGTGTGGGACACTGATGCGGCCAGTTCTGCACTGAGGAGTCTCCCGGGCTGGGGGACACATCGTGGAGTAGGGGCGAGACCTCAGGGCCGACCGTCACGGGTTCTGGAGGCTGGATGTGAAACTGCAGTGTCTGCAGCAGGGGCGACAGCAACATGGACTGACTGGAAGCCGGATCAGCAGGGCTGTGGGCTGTCTGAGCTCCAGGAAGGACCCTCACTTGTCTCACCCTGGGTTTGTGGACGCAGCACTCCTGACTCAGTCCCACCTTCCCCAGGTGTTCAGATTCCCCTCATCCAGTGCGGCCTCATCTTAACCGGATGGTACCTGCAAAAATCCAACTGCAAACGAGGCCACTTCCTCAGGTTCTAGGCACTTCGGGGGGCACTGTGCAGCCCGTTGTACTGTCCTTTACTCAGGCTCTTCTTCTCCCGTCCCCCCAGCTCTCGGCTTCTCCTCTGGGAACCTCTGGCTCCCGCGTCCTCCTGGCTGCTGAGATTTGTGTTGGTTGTGCCCATCAGAGCACAGACACTGTGGGAAGAAACATTCTCCATTCTGGGTGGCACAGAGCGGGCAGCAGCAGGTGCTGGTGGGGGCTGCTTTGCAGGCACCCTGATGCCAGCCAGGGTGGGAGACACACACAGACCCTCAGTTTGGCCGGCACCCACGTTGTTGCTGTAGCCAATAAACTCCTTCCCTGTGTGAATGTGACTTGTGTGTCCCTCACAGCCCAGAGAGTCACAAGGCATACCTCAGGAGGAGAGGCTTCCCTCTTTTACTCCCAAATGAGGCAAAGGAACTTTTCCACTTTGGAAAAAGGTCATTAAAAACGGACTCAGCTGTATGGCCAACCCACCTGTCATTCACCACCTTCAGTCCTTGGACACAGGGCCAATTCTGGAACCAAAGACTCTGGGACAACTGAGGATCGTCCACACAGAGAGGTAAGTATGTGTTGCTAAACAGGTGGATTCCACTGGGCACAAGGGGCTACGTGGGACCCCTGACAGGCCCTAGGTCTGGGAGTCTTGGAATACACCCAGAAGTGAGCAGAATTTACACAGGTCTGATGTAGATAACGGAGGTGTCCTCCTTGGAGCAGAATCTTAAACACCTGACCAGCAGCCCTGCGATGTTAATGTACAGAAATAATCTGGTACAAGATATGGGTAATCACAGTAACAAATGATTAGGTAATATAGGCAGTGTGCCTCTGACGATAAATGTCTGTTTATTATTGTCATGAAAAAAATAGTGCACTTTTAAAAAGATGAAGACATTGGCTGTCCAAAATACTTAGAAGCTTCTTTACTACATCAGGTAAGATGCAAGTTGTGTTGTCCACGCAGCACCTTTATAAATGTGCTGTTTCCAACAAAGCAGAGCACGTTAACAGATTTTTATACACTACCGAAATGCCTATTTATTTTTTCTCTTCCTATAAAGAAAGAAGAATTATATGAAGAATGAAATCTTGTTTATGGCTGGTATGCAAGTTTGTATGACTGATGATTTTTTTCTGACTAGATGTAATTGTTTTCTGTTAAATGTACACCTGAGAGAAATAAAAGCACATGTCCACCCAGAGGCTTGCCCGCAGACGTCCGTTAATGGTATTGGCCATCACAGCCCAAGTGTAGAAACACTTGGACAAATGATCGTCATCTATCCGTACAAGGAATAGGACCCAGCATCAAAAAGGGACAAGGAAGTGGCACACCCTGAAACACAGATGAACCTTGAACTATCACGTGACATGGGAATGGGAGACACCAATCCCAAGAGCCTGCCTGTCATGTGATTCCATTTACTCAAAAGTGCAGATGGAGTCGCCTCTGCACAGACAGAAGGCAGGTTAGGGGGTGGGCTGGGGTTAGCCAAGGAGCACAGCTGCTCGTGAGTACAGGTCTTTTGTTTTTGTTTTGTAGGAAGGTTAAACTATTCTATAGTAAATAGTGGCTGTGGTGACACAGCCCTTTGAGCATATGAGGAAAGACTGAACTGCTTTTAGGGGGTGACTTCAGGAGTATGCGGGTTATGTCTCCATAGCACCTTCCCTCAAAAAGCACAACATCACTGCATTCCAGCATTTTTCCCTTAAGATATTTCCATGTTTTTCTGATGAAAATCAAAATAATTGGATCTAGGCCTATGACAACTTAGTCTTCTTTTTTTTTTTTTCTTTTTTGACAAGTTCAGACAGCAACTTCTGTTATTGTCAAATTGAAAAACTATTCCAAGTTTCAGAACAGTGTTGCTTAATGTCTTCCTGAGATAGGAAACCTTATTTTAAAAAATGACAGCTTCCTTTATTTCTTTCATATTTTCCTCCTGATTTCTTATCCCTGTTCACAGTTACAAAAAAACTATGCTACTATACTGACAATGCTTTTAAAAAATCTCCTACATTAGGAAAAATTATTTGTGGCACTGTGGGAGTGTGATTTGATATTCCTAGCTAGATACCGAAGAATAAGCAGAGATGGTAATTGTGGAGAGTTGAAAGCCAGGTAATAGAAATTCCTTGCTTTTAAATTTCATGAATGCAAAGTTTGCCTTAACTTTGAGCAATTTGCATATTAATTATAAAATATGATGGGGGGAAATACCTACGTGACATTGAAAGTCACATTGCCACATGGCTTCTTCGAACTATTTATGGAAAATTCCCACATTTTATTGCCTCCAACTCAGAGACAGAGCTGCCCAAGGGACAGCTCTGCAGGTGCCTGGCTCCGCCCATGTAACTCCAGGATGTCAGAGTAAAATGCTCTTTTCTTTCTTTCCTCCTCCTCCTCCTCCTCTTCTTCTTTTTTTTTTTAATTGTAACATAGTTTTACTGGATTAGGAATAAAATATCTTTGTAAATGCAGTGGACAATTTTGTTGAATCATCTCTACTGTATTTTTTTAGCTTCAGATAGCATACGTTAACACTGATGCAGCTTTACTAGGGCATGGTTTGCAATAACAGCAGCAACGAAAAAGAGCAACCAGCATGACCAGGAACACAGGACAGTTCATTTGAAAGCAACTCAGAATGAAAACAATTTCTATCAAGCTGGCAACAGAGAAAACAGAGACACCCGACCCTAGAAAAGTTACTTTCAAATCCACGTGGAAAGCATGGGAGTGACGTGTGACGCGCGTCACATGCCAGCTGCTTAAACGTTGGTTGCTTGAGTTCTGGAAAATGGCACCACCTGTCCCCTCAAAAAAGTGACCCTAAATTTAATCAAGGCTTTGTATCCAATATTTAGGGTATAGGAAATAAGTTGGACAGAAGAATAAGTAACTCCTGGGTGAAGTAATGGCCACATTCAAAATGTGGTTCATTTCAATAGGGCAACAGGCCTGGTTTCTTCTTTGACATGTGACTCGCATTAGGAAGGGGGGACTGGGTGAGGAACCTTCTAGAGTAAGAGAGACTGAAGAGAACAGAAACAGATACATTGAGCAGCCCTGTTTGGTTCAACAAAATCAAGCATAAAAGACATTTTAGACACAGAGAAATGGCCTCGTGGCTGAGAAAGAAAATGTGTATGTTTATAATGTGTCCTGAAGTGTGTAGGTGTAAAATACGGTGAACTCCTCATTATCCAAAGCAGCCTCTCTAATCCCCACCACCACACCCAGAGGGAAATTGGCCTCTTCACAGGACTGTTTTGAGACTTGAACCAGCTAATCCGCCTGACTGTGGGGACGCCGACCCTCACTGCACCCCGACCCTCACTGCACCCCAGCTGCTCTCCCGGCTGGCGCCTGCTCTGGCTGCTCCTAGGAGAGGCCTGGGGCTGGCCTGACCTCAGTTCTGCATGTGCCTGAGAGGCGGCCGGGGCTGGGGAATGATTAGTTGTTTGCCATCGTGGGTCCCAGGCCTGGCCTGGAGCCCGGGAGTCAGCTTTACAGCTTGGAGATTAGGGTGGGAGGATGACCTCCCCACGGGACTGGGCAGTTATCAGTGTTGGGCAAATGATCCTGGGTGGCCCCAAACCATAAACATCCACTGCCCATTCCACGCCAAGAACAATTAGGGTGGGCAGCAGCAGTGTGGTGGTGGGGCCAGCTGGCACATTGGCCCTGGGCCCGAGGCGGTGGCTCTGGACTTGCAGGGTCACATGAAACCCTCAGTGATGGAACCGCCAAAGGGCTGCTGGGGTAGGAGGCAGAGTCAGCCTCACTCTGAGGTCATCCCACCCTGCCCTGAGCCCGTCCTCATCCAGACACATCCAGATTCTACAGACACCGAGGTGAATTGCTGTGCCCTGCTTTGATTAGGTGAGGACAAACAGGGACACCCTGCGGCTCTTGCAGGGACAGAGGCAGGCAGAAAGTGGGCAGGCACGCCCTGGAGTGTGGGGAGGCACCCTCAGACACAGTGGCCTTGCCTCCTGAGGAGGACACCTGAGTTCAGGCCTGAAGGGTGAGATGAATTCAAGCATGGGCAGGTTGGTGGGAAAGAGGCCCAGAGGGCTAGACTCATTGCCACAACCCTGCACAGGAGTAGACATGGTGACCTGAGGAAAACAGAGAGGCTGGGAGGGGACAGGGCGAGAGGGTCTTGCAGCAGCAGAGACCCAGCTCAGCAGCTCAGGGCCTGCACACTCCTGGCCTAGCTCTCCTCCGAAGACTCAGCGCCACCTCCAAGTGCATCCACAGCACAGGGTTCAGCCTCCCCCTGCCTGGCAGTCTCAGCAGGGCCTGGGCAGGGTAGCTGCCACATATCATCCCCAGGAAGAAACACTCGGCCTCCCAGCGGACCCACAACCTTGGCCACGGTGCCATCTTCCCTGCAAGTAAAACGCCGGCTGGACAATTGGGAATGAACAGAAGCTTCCCGGGGTCTCACAGTTGATGAGAGTAAGGGTCAGTATGGAGGGGGATCCTTGGCGGTCCTGGGAGACAACCTGGAGGGGAACACGGCTGTAAATCTACCACCCAATCCCCTCTCCATCAGTTAAAGTCTGCTCTGTGGTCCAGACCCCTGGACCCTTGGCAGTTTTCTTTACCTTGTCTGTCTGGCTTCATATAGTGAATGAGCTCAGGCCACACAGCCCTTCCTCTGCAGGTGGCGGGGAGAGCCACCACCGACGTGTCCTTCATGTCATTGTGGGACAAGAGGGCGGGTCGGAATCCTTTGCATGTGCTTTTGCCTCTAGGCGAGTCGGATGGACATTCGGGATCCCCTGCTTCTAACACAGGAGCTTATAGGACAGCATTTGGGGGCAAATGGGCAGCCCCAGAAAACCACGAGAGGCGGCTTTGACAGTCACTTCTTACACGTGTCCCTGTGAGAATGTAAAGCGTTGCTGTGTCTGCACAGACTGGAAGATAAAATGCAAAACAGTGAGAAAACTCCCGAAGGCTGGTGAGTACTTTCAACTTGTTCTGAAGTCATCATCATAAGTAGAACTTAAGAGGAGGAGCAGTCCCTACTCAGAAAGTTTCGTCACTTTGGGGTAAACACCTGCATGTGAAAGCAGCCGGCGCTGGCTTGAGAGTGGGGTAGACAGCAGAGCAGCACCAACTTCGGGGCCAGGTGAGTGGGGGCATCACTAGACAGAGGGCATGTCTGCACCTGTTTTCTGCTGTGACAACAGGACACCAGCCCTGGGGGATTTATGAAAATGGCTCACGGCCATGGAGGCTGGGAAGTCCCGGTGGGAAGGGTGCCTGTGACAGGGCCTGATGCTGCTGCATCAGGGCATAACAGAAGGGCAGGCTCAGGAGACAGAGAGGCAGGGCCGGACCCCCCTTCATGAGGAGCTCACTGCCACGAGAAAAGCGTTGCTCCACCGAGAAGGCAGCATGCCACTGGCCTGGTCACCTCTTAGTGCTGTGACCACAGCAACTAAATCCCGACTTGAGCTTTGCTAGCGACATTAAAAGCACAACAGGGAATAGGACCTGACTTCAACTTAGACAGATGCGGAAGTGGTAACTTGCTCTATAACGTGGAAACAAACCACCCCACGGTGGCTGAAACTAGATAGGAACAGCCTGAAGGGGGTCCAACCTGCACCCCACAGGCCACATACTGACTTTGTGAGGATTTCTTTTGCTTATTATCTGTCATGCTGTATATCACAAAGAGTATTCGAAGACCTGTTTTTGATTTATCAGCCTTCTTTAGTGCTTGTGTATTTAATATCTGCCCCCAGACAACTCTTCTTCCAAAGTGTGGCAGAGAAAAAAAAGGTTGAACACTCAGGTGGCTCCTGTAGCTCAAAGGAATAGGGCACTGGCCCCATATGCCAGAGGTGCTGGGTTCAAACCCAGCCATGGCCAAAAACTGGAAAAAAAAAAAGATTGGACACTCCTGGTAGAGACCTGGGCTGTACACCTCCCACATGCATGGCCATGGCAGGGTCACCCCCACCAGGGTAAGCACCAGGTTCTTACCCTGGTCAGTAAAGCCCTTCAGAGCAATCTGCAGCCCTCAGGATGGTTATAAAGAGAATGAATATGTGGGTCCTTTGTAGACAACTCAAGAAACAGCTCACAAAATTATTATAAAATTAAATGTTTTCTAACATTTGTAGAAAACCAGAAACTTACTCATCTTAAAATAGCAAAAACAAAGAAAAGCGCTTTTTTAGGATTTATAAATAATGCATCTTTACTGTCTGTCTTGCAGCATACATTTTAATTGATTCTAAACATGTCAGCTGTGTTAAAACTACAGCTTCTGCTTTTGTGGGCACATCCTACACTCAGTCATATTTTCACCTGTCCTGGCACTAAATTGTAATGCTGGGGACCTATCACACCTATAGTGAGTGTCATTAATTTTAGCCATTGGTAGGAGGATTGTCTTTCTTTCTTGAGTTTATTGGCTATTGAATTAATTGGATATTTTTCAAAAATTTAAGTAGCACACATTTTCAAAGTTAATAAAAAGACTTTACATTTCAGCCAAGAGCTTACAATGTGGACATGCAGTTCTACACTCCAGAAAAGCTCAGTGAGAGGTTCCCTTCCCTTCCCGGGGCGGGCCAGAAACCGTGGAAACCCCATTTCAGTTCCAGAATCACTCCAAGAAATGGGGAGAGGCCAAGAATCTAAGGAGACTTTGGCAAAGCTAGTGGGAATTGTTCCTTTGAACACAGCCTTTCCAGAGAGGGTCTTTTTTCCCCACCCTGCCTGCTTTTAACTCTGACCTTCAGAAATTCTGACGATGAACACAATTTGTGACATTCAAAGACCAGAAAAGTTTACAATTCAGACAAAGTCACGGGCAGATGAAGAATAATAATGCTTCACCATGTTTTCTAAATATGCTTCATGAAAGTTCAGCGGAGAGGGCCTCAGAGAAAACATCAAAAGAGGATTGTTTTGTCTGGAGAGGAGAGAGGCTTAGGAGGTGACAGTTATTTTCTACAACATGGAGCAGTCTGTCTCCCGCTCCCTGGGTTCCCACCTCTCCCTGTCCTGTGGGGCTCTCAGAACCCTCGGGAAGACCCCAGGATGGGGGTAGAGACCCTGGGCCCCCACACGGCGTCCTCAGGGGAGCGTCTCCTTGGGGGGCTGTCCCAGATGTTCCCAAGTGTCCTTTAACCAAGGCTACTTCTCTCTGACATCTTCCTCTCTGCACCCCCAGTGAGGGAGGGGCTGTTTCTCCTGCGCAGGTTGTTTTCTCTCTGATACCTGCCGCCCCCACTGCTCATGCAGCTGGGAGAATATGGAAGGTCGATGGCAGGTCGAGAGACCAGACAGTCGCAGAGTGTGGTCCGGGGAGACCCAAATCTGCAGAAAACCCTCTGGGAGCCTGGCCTGGGCAGAACTCAGCTTTCTCACAGGCTCCCACTTCTGGGCTCCCAGGGATGTACATTCTGTGTCTGTTATTTTGATTTTATAGAGTAGACACTCGGCAGGGCTTGTCATATGACAGTCCTTCCTCCCTGTACTGTGCAGACATTCACTTACTTTCTGCCCTCGTGATAAGGGTGAGGACTATTCCTAATTCCATTTCACAGATGCAGAAGATGGGCACCCCCAAAGATGAGCTCACCCAGAACCACCTAGAACAAGCTAGCAAGGGGGAGAAAGGCTGGACGTCCAGCTCCTCCGCTTTCCTGCTTCTGGTGTTGATGGAAAACATAGAATATCAAACAGCCATGCCTCTGTGTAAGGTGCGTGGCTCACGTGTGGGTATGCAGAGCTAAACTCAGCACAACCCAAACACCACATTATTCTGGTGCTGGCTCTGGAGAACTTCTTTTACAGTATTATCTCAAGAGCCCTCAAAAAAATTTTCAAATCATACAATCATTTTTGCATGGTACACAATGAAGAAGCGATTTTAAGTTAAAAAATGTGTTTTTGATCAATATACCATTAGTGATTGTACTGTAACATACATTTTAATGCAAACCGATGATTTTTATAATATACAAAGACAGTTTGTTCCCATTAAAACAATGATATTCTTTGTTTAATTTATTAATTTATATTTTCCATTTAAATAATGATGAGATAAAAGCATGGTTTGTTGACAAACACATTTTAAGATGAGATAGCCTGTCTGGTTTTGGCACATTACATACACTAAAAGGTCAAAGGGCACTTACCCTAATGCTGTCACAGTCACAAACACAGTCACAGCCTATTTGGAGTTCCCATTTTGTGTTTTAAAAATCAACTGATTTGTTTTTATATTCATGTTTTTAAATGATCATTAAGTGTTACATATGTTTAGTTAATATGCTTTTAGATATGCAATAGAAAATTGCTCTATCTTAAATGGAAACTATTTATATCATTTCACTTTTTGGTTAAAAATGAATTGTCATTTTCACTTAGCAATATGATCCCCTTGAGTCCTTTCTTGGCGTTCTGATGAGTCGCTGAGCCATGGAATTCTACCTCACTGAGGGGTGCTGGGCTGCAGCTGGGCTCCTCCCCCGCCTTTAGGCAACTGAATATCAAACTTTCACAGGACAAAAAAAAAAATTTGTATTATTTTTATGTAATGATTTCTCAGAAGCAGGAAGGGCACAACTGTTCTCATTAGTCGGTGCCAAATTTAATCATCTTGTCACAGGTCTGAAAGTTGAATTTAAATCATTGACCAGAATCCCACCCCCAAGGGGATCCACCTTCTAGGATGTCCAGGGCATGGGAAAAAATAATAAAATAAATTAAGACAAAATATGAGGATAGATGGAGAAAGGGCCAAGACAACTTGCAGAAGCCTGTGACAAAACACACATCTCTTCTATACTAGGCAAGAGATTTACTCTTCCTTTTAAATGACTATTTTGTGATTTTTCCTTTTGCCTGTTTTAACTTTTGTACTTTGTAATATAGATTCATAGGAAGCTGCAAAGTTAGTGCAGAGAGGTCTCACGTACCCTCCCCCAGGTTCTCCCACAGGTGCATTAACGTGTAAGTGTGACAGCTGTGATGGGAGCCCAGGAAGCCAGCGTCATGCAGAACGTGAACAGAGCTCCACCCTGTTTTAGGCATGTGTAGGTCTGTGTGACCTCCACCGTGATCAACACACAGACCTGCTCCATCACCACAATACTCCCTAGTGCTACCCTTTACCTCCCTCCTTACCCCACTACCCAACCTGGCAACCTGTAATCTATGGTCCATCCCTACGCTTTCTTCATTTTGAGAACATTATGTAAACAGAATCTTACGTAATTCTTTGAGTTGGCTTTTTGGGTCAGCATAATACCCTTGCACATAGTTGGGTCATATTATTTAATCCACTCTCCCAGTCTCTGTTTTTTAATTGGCTTATTTAGGCCACTTAAATTTAATGTAGTAAGAATAAGTTCAGGCTGAAGTCTGCCATGCTATATTTTTATTTTCTGTTTGTTTCCTGTTTTTCTTCTTTTTCTTGACTCCTTGTGGGTTACCCAAATATTGTGTAGATGTCCATGTTAATTTATCTATCTGTTCGAGGGCACATATCTTTGTTTCTATTGTTTTGTGTTTACTACACATACTACATTGTACACACGTAACTTGTCACGATCTTGTTGACATTTTACCAGCCTGAGTGAAGTGCATAAATCTTCATGCTTTAAGTCCCTCTGTATATCAGGCTGCCTGCAGCAAACGGACCCTTTGCAAAGTGATGATCTGATCACTCCCTTTCCGCTGTCAGTTGGCCTTTCTGTCTTGCAGGTATATGGAGGGTGTGCACAGGGCATTCCTCAGCAAAATAATTAAACTTTAAAAATACATCCTCTTTAGGGAAAAGAGCTTTTAAAGACATTTTCTTTTATCCAATATATCTGAAAATATATTAAAACTTGTTATTTCTGCTGTGGAATCCTCTTCAGCATGTCACCTAAGAGGTGTACTTCTCATGAAGACCTGGTGACCTGCCTGATCGTGACTTTATGAAGATGTGGTTTTAATATTCACCTGGGTATTGCTGTTATTCTGGACAACACCCAAGGTTAAACATCAGTACTGGGGAGTGGGTGCTGACCCCTCAGTGTGAATTCTTCAGGGTGTGTGTACAGACAGTGGGGGACAGGCAGTGTCACTGCTGGTCTCTCTAAAGAGGTCAGCTCACCCCAGGGTGGCTCATGCCAGCCCAGCCCACCCTTCAGGGGGCTCACCACCTGTTGGGGCCCTGCCGCCTCCTGCTGCCCAGCTTTGCTCCCCAGCGACCCTCTGGACTAGGCCGACAGTCCCTGGCTATTCTCCACGTGGGACTTCTCCATGCCTGTGTGACCCTCAGTAGTGTCCTCAGAAGCAGAGGAACTCTCAGGTGTGGCATGCCAAAAAATGCCTACATTCCACCTTCTTATTTTACAGTTAGTTTTGCTATAAAATTATAGGTTGAATATACTATTTCACTGAGAATTTCCCTAGGTTATTGACTTTAGTTTTATAATAGAAAACATCAAATGCACTGACACCAACAACCTTCAGGGCCCTGGTCCTAATATGTGTCCTGCTCCTCCTGCTTTGGTATTACTCCATATTTTTAAATATAATAGTATGTCTATACTTCATTAACTTTTTCTGATTGTCTTGTTGTTTTGGTTTGTTTCCATGGCAGGCTCTAAAATCTCTATTTTTGAAATTCGGAGTCTATATAAGAGAGAGAACGCGGCGCCACAGAGCCTGTAATGCCCCCCATCCCCCAGCTCAACTCCCACCCGTGCAGGGCGGCCCGAGCTTCCCACTGGACTCTGAAGGCATCGCCTGGCCGACATCCCACCTACCAGCTAAGAGAGGCCCTCCCATCCTAACGCCTCTTTGTACACGAACTGTGTGTGTTTGTTGTCCTTGTTTTAAAGCCCTTAAGACCCTCTGTCTGGGGATGGGGTGTGACACTCGGCATGCTCAGCCTGTGCTCCTATGTTTCTCCCTTCTGCTGGAGCTCGGTAGATCTCTTACATCTGGACACTTGTATGTTTTAGTCCTGTGGAATTTTCCTTGACTTGTTCTTCAGACCTGGTACAGAGTTTCGTTTTGTTTTCGTTACCGTATCTACAAATCCCCAGAGCTATTCTTGGCCCTCGGTCTGCGTGTGCACCGTCACCCTGTCCTTAGTCGGTGAGTGCACGTGTGCTGATCTGAGGACGGTACTGGACACTTTTAAAGTTTATTTCTTCTCCCTTTGTTGACTATTTACTGTAAGGTACTTCTTGAATTTTTTTAAAAACAAATTTGGGTGATGCTGGACGGCCCTTTCACCGTGATGACTGAGGCACTAAACACGAGCCAGCTGGAGCCCCTGCCGGGCAGGGCGTGTGGGCCCCTGGAGCAGGGAGCCTGTCCAGCGTCCCCTGATGCAGCCCCTGGCAGTGCCTGGGTCCCCATGCCCAGGGGACCTGCTCTTCCGTTTCTCCTGCACGGTGGAACAGTGAGGCGAGTGTCCCCCCACTGGTCAGGACGTGGGCAGGGTCCCTTCTCGTTGGGCTGCTGGAGGTAATGACCTCTCTTCCATCTGTATCGCTGTCTGGACACATCCCCGTCCTTCTCTTTTCTCCGTCTGTTCCCGCCCTTCATACACTCGTCCAAATATCTTACCGGCTGCTGTTTTTTCTCTCTTTGCTATTGTGAATAATACCTTGACAATTCTTTTGCAGATTTTTGTGTGAAAGAAAAGAAAATTCGAGCTGTCATGTTGAAAGAATGAATGTTTGATTTCCTAAAGTTCTTTTCCTGATCTCACTTTTTCCTTTCCTGTAAATATTGTGTGGGGCTCTTTTGTGACTGACTCTTCTAAAACGTCTACCTGCCAAGAAATTTACTTATATATCTCCCTCCGTTTCTTCCTTGTTCAAGATCAGGTGAGTCACGGCCCTGTCCTGTTCGCTTCCCCCAACATTCTGAAAGAGGAAATTCTCCTCACTGAAGTCCAGAAAGCTGTTCGGTGGTCTGTGGTCAGCTGAATTGCTTTTCCAGAACGTATCAGGAGTTTAATGTCCTGTCACAAGCAGATGTAACTGGAAGCCTTGGCGGCTTGACCAAAAAAGGTCCCCCTCTCTTGCTCCTGCCATGTCTATAAATAGACTCCACCAAGATGCCCCTCCGTCTTAATCTCTCCCGCCTGAGCACTGTGGCCTTGGGTTTCTCAAGAGTTTTATTTAGTGGGTCATGATGTCTCTCCACGCTGATGCAGAGTGTTCCTGCCGTGATGATATAAAGTGAGAATGTACAGGGTTTTCTGACCAGAAAGGAAAGAATGAATTTCTCATTAACTTGAAGAAATTTTTATGACCATTGAATTATTCAGGTCTGGTCTTTTTAGAAAGCTACCAGAGGGACGGCAAGGAATAAAAAAGAAAAGATTACTCCTCCATAATGAACGTGTGTGTGTGTGTGTGTGCGCACAAAGTTTAAAGATTTTTTCCCAGGAAACAGGGGACACCCTGATAAAATCTCAAACACTTTGTCAGTGTCTTCCAGGCTTGTCTGTCCCCTAGGTGAGTGGCACTTCCTTGCCATCCTGACTCTGAGAGGGTTAATGGTGCAGTGATTCAAATTTTCTTACAACGCTTTAACTCTCAAAAGCCTGGGCAGAGATCAGCATCACTTCCTGCCGAGCCAGCCTCCCAATCTGTAGGGACTGCATTTCACTGGCCCTGTTTTTTATGAGCCAGAAATTCACAGCCTCACCCTTTGAGTACCAGTAAAGGCTGCAGTGAAGGGACGGATCAAACCAGAGAACCACGTGGTCAGAACAAAGTGTTCCGGCCTAAACGCAGTGCAGTAAATGGCAGCTACGTTTAGGCAAAAAATCCTGGCAACGTGGGAAGAAAGGTGCCACAAGAGAGAGTGAGATTTTAGTCTTTTGGAATCAAAAATCAAACATCACTTCCACTGCTTATATTTGGAACCTATCTGAAAGAGAAAGCAACATGTTTTTATGCAAATCCATTGATCGTATGTTCTTACTGTGTTTACTTTGCGCTCTCCTCGGTTGTAACATCGTTAGAGTATCACCCCAGTAATTCAAAAAGCAAGAACACAATGTTTTCCAATCATGCGGGGGGAGGGGTGAAGAGAAGACACCCGAGCAGGAAGGTCCCTATCCAGGTCCCTATCCACAGTCAGGGTCCTTGGAATGGTCTTGTTCTCCCTGGAAGCAGAGATGCATTTAAACTAATCTTCAGAGTAAGCTGATTTCCGCCCCCTAACATTTATTGAGTGCTTAACACTACAGGAAATACAATCTGAGTCTAATGTACTTACAAAGAATGTTTTCAAAAAAAGCAGTCACAAAAATAATTCAATCACCAAGAAATTCTCCTTAATATAAATGTGTCAGTAACCGTATGCATTCCCTTTTTTTTAGTAAGTATTTCATTTTGATGCTCAAAGTATAATCAGCTGCTTCTGAAAAGTAGATTGTAAGTAAGCACATGAGGGGGAAAAGCAATTTATTTTTTCCCAATGGAATTTAAGAGGATCAATGGTATCCACAGGAGAAATATAACATAGTAAGAGATATCTTTCTTGGAGCTGTAGGTATTAATAACCTGGAATTTTTTTTTCTGTACATCTGTGTATGAATTATTAAATAAAACCAATGCCATTTTAATATTCAAAAGGGGTTTCTTTTTGAAACATAGGTATTTATGTCTTTTTTTTTTTTATTTTATTTTATTTTTATTGTGGAGAAGGGGCAGGGAAAGAAGGCGGGGGAAGAGGTGAGTGACAGGGTCGGGCCAGTGGCATGGTACCACATTGGCTGTATCTAGGTAGAGGCAGTTTCAGGCCGGGCCTTGCTGA